>VMDO01026516.1:13435-26708 GCA_007922755.1 Pedetes capensis | reverse complement strand
AAAAAAAAAAAAAAAAAAAAAAAAAAAAAAAAAAGGGCTGGAGGCACAGCTCAGTGGTCCAGCACTTGCAAAGCATGCAGGTGCGAGGCCCTGGGTTCAACCCCCAGTACCGCAAATAAACAAATAAACAAATAAATAAATAAAAATAAAGAATCAAACACCTACTATTTCCATCAACAATTTTGAGTCTAACTATGTCAGAGATAGGGGTCTTTAGTTTTCTTGTTACATATGATCTTTTTCTTTATTTTTTCTTCTGCTTGATATGTCTAATTTGCTATCTTTCTTCTATTTTTCTTTTTTCTGTGTATGGGGAGTGTGAGCGGAGGTCCTGGCACATGCAGTACAACTGCTGTACCACAGGGCTGCACCCACTGCCTGGTTTTTATTTCATCTTATTTTTTTATTTTGAGACAAGGTCTCACTAAATTACGTAGACTGCTTCTGGCCTCCAGAGTTGCTGGGATTAGTGGCAAGAACCACCACACCCAGCTCATTTCTCTTATTTTCTTGAGGTCAAAGCCTATGCTATAATTTTGAACCTATTTTTTCTAATATAAGTACTATATATAGTACTTGTACCTAACTAAGAGGTTAGACCTTTAGTATTTTCACCATGAAAAAAACTTGTACACTTGAAATATATAGTTTTTTAATTTGTCAGTTATACCTCAAGAAAGGGAGAAATAAATTGATGCTATAAATTATTCAGCAGTCATTTCTACAACTGCATCTCACAATATTGGGATGATCTACTGCTTTAATTTTTTCTTAGTTCCAATGTGATTCTTCTTTTAACCTTTCCACTGCCCTCTTAAATGATGTATCCACTATTATTCTGTGTTATCTGCTCATAAATGCATGATTTGCAGGGGTTTTGGTGATGGTTGTGCTGGTTGTTTTAGGGCACACTGTTTAAGGTTTGAATTATTCATCTTGGTCCATCACAATCTAAATTCAAGTGTGAATACACAATCTCACATATAGTATAAGGATTCTGCATTAAGTAAAGTCTTCTCACAAGCTTTGTATTCTTACTCTATTATTAGTTAGAGAATTTTAAAGTTTGCTTTTAAGCTTTACCAGGCAGTATGAAAGTAGATTTTACATTATGTTTAATTTGTTCTCACTACTAAGGCAATGTCTGCAGCCGTACTACTGTGGCATCCGATCCGGCATCCGATCCGGCATCCGATCCCATCAGATCTCGGAAGCTAAGGAGGGTTGTCCTGGTTAGTACTTAGATGTGAGACCGCCTGGGAAAACCAGGTGCTGTAGGCTTAGGAGAAGGACCCGGCTACCCACTCCCAAGAAAGAATCATCCATTGAAAACCCTATGAGAAGCACTGACAATAGTGTTCAAAGGCCAGAGGAAGCCTTCACAACTTGGCAAGATCCTGTTTCAAAACAAAAACAAAATAAATAAAGAGGTAGGGGGTACAGCTCAGTGGTAAAACACTTGCCCAGCAAGAGCAAAGCCCTGGGTTCGACCCCACAGTACTCTGAAAATTAACAGAACTCTTAATTTTAAGTCAGGCTAGTTTCAGATACTGGGAGAAGGACCTGGTAACCCCCTCCCAAAAATCAATCTGCCATTGAAAACCCTATGAACAGCAGAGAAGCACTGACAATAGTGTTTCCCCTGTTGTACACAGGGTTGCTATGAGTTGTATACCAACTCGATGGCACCTAACAACAACAACAAGTTTCATGTAGGGAGTTGGGGTTTAGCTCAGTTGGCAGAGCGCCGCTCTGCACTATCTGAGGCCATGGGTTCGATCCCCAGCACCACAAAAACGGGAGAAGGACCTGGCAACCCACTCCTGAAACAATTGCAAAACAATCAGCCATTGAAAGTCCTGTGAATAGCAGAGAAGCACCGACGTAGCGCTGGGCATGGCACGGTTGAGGAGCATTTTGTTCTCTTACACATAGGGTGGCTATGAGTTGGACTTGACTAGATGGCACCTAACAACAATTCCGTGTGGAAGATGAAATTTCCCAGTCACTTTTGGGTATAGGTGTTGCCAGTGTCCATATTCTGACAAATAGGCTACAACTGAATTAGAGACACATAAAAATCTAAATAGGTTTTATTGGACATTCTGAATGATGAATGAGTTTGATTGGCATGTATCAGTGTATAGTAACCCCAACACGAAGTTCATGGAATGGTTGGTATAATCAAGGTGTGTTTCCCTACTCTCATAGCTAATCCAGGATTATTTCTCAACAACAGAATTACATTTCCCCAGAAATAATCACTGTCAAAATGAACTATTGATTTTAATGGGATTATGCTACTCAGGGTTATTGAAAAGTTATACATTTTAAATTTATTCTTACAAATTTTAATCATAAACAAATCAAAGCAAAAAATTTTGAAGACACAAAATTCTATTGCATATTAAAATTACAAGATAAAAGGAACAAGTGAAATTTACTTGTTAGGAATATGTTAGGAATATAAAAATGGTATATTAGAAAATAAATTTTATATTTAAATAGAGCTGATAAAGGGAAAGAAAAGGTGCATGCAACTGTGTAGTGTTAAAAGAGGACTTCTCAATGATATTTGTCAACACTTTAATTTTGGGATGATAAGAACTGCTCTGAGGATCCAATTTACTTGTTTAATGTCACCCACTATTGTTATACTGAGGGGAAGATGAAACCCAGATTATTTAATATCCAGAATAAATTTCACTTTATATCATAGGAAGCTCAGGATCTCCACCTTATATTTGTTAAGGTCAAAATAATATCATCAAAAATAAAAATACATGTTAACTCAGAAAGTTAAATAAGGATCCTCTTCTCTATTCAGCAATAAAAACACTTTTATGGAAATGTTGCTACACCTTTTTATTCTACTGCACCCCACATCAGGTGCCCACCACTGCTGAAGCGATTTGTTTCTCATTGTGCCTAAAGGTGCCTAAATAGCATTTAAACTACGTAGAGGAATAAATGACTTTCATATCTAGTTATATTAATGTATTTATCAATTGAAATATGTGTAACAGCTTTGACAATTTTGGCACAAATAGAGAAAAGTAAATAGCATACAACATAAATATATAAAATACACAGCTTCCAAAAGTGTGTTTTGTACTGTGTAAATTATTTTATAAGGATATTTTTGCATCACTAAAGTAAATTTTATTAAAAAATATCTGATTTGTCTAGAAGGACAAAGCTCACAGAGAAAAAAAGAAAAACTAAATAATTATTACAGAACCTCTAGCAATATATTTTAAATGCTCTACTTATCCAGTTACCATTATTAAACCATAAAATCTAGTGAAATAATAATCTATTTAAAGATGTATCCAGTTATTTTGAAAGGTTCTTTTTATCTAAAATACTTACATATACTTTTGAATACATAAGAGGAAATAGTATTTGGTTTTATATCTAATTAGTCCTTTGAGGATATTGTGAGCTGGAAATTTATTACTGCAGATGTAAACTTTCAAAAGTTGAAAGGGCTTAGTGGCCTCATGTTAAAACACTGAAAATTATGCTAATTTGGAGTTGCTAAAAAATCTAACAAAGTATTTCCCAATGGAAAACATATATTAACCAAATATAATATAAAATATCTTCCCTTATTCTTTCCTACAAGATACTTTCACAAGCTTTTTCCACTTTAAAAAATATTTCCTGTAAGTTTGTTGTTGTTGTTGTTAGGTGCTGTTGAGTCGGAAAAGGGACCCTTTTAGGGTTTTCAATGGCTGATTGTTCCAGGATTGTCTTGGGAGTGGATTGCCATGCCCTTCTGCCATTTTTTATGGTGCTGGGAATCAAACTCGGGACCTCAGAGACCCTGTAAGTTTATATTTGACCAAAATAAGCTCAGACAAAAAGTTTCTATGTCTCTGCTAAGATTTATTATTGCTATGTTCATCATGAGTATTTGCATTTATGTCCCTGAGAAGTTCTAGTAACTGCTCTAAATCTGTGTGTGTAATCTGGTGGTCTCTTGCAGAGTGAAGATCCAACTTACAGAATCAGAGAAAGTATTAGCAAATCACACGTTTGATAATATTTTAACATTCCCCATACAGAAAAACTAAAAGAACTCAACAGTATAAAACAAATAGTTTGATTTTAAGATGGTGTATTAGTCAGCTGTTGCTGCTGCAGCAGAAAAATCCACCCAAACAAACTTATGAAGGGAAAAAGGTCGACTGGAAGCTCACAGTTGGAGGATCAGCCCCTGATGGTGGCAGGGCAGGCACCGAGGCAGGCGCTGGACTTGTGGGAGATGGGCAGCCTCATAGCATGTCAGAGTGGGAGACAGGACAGGCTAGATCCACAGGCCCAGCTAAAAAGCCTCCAAGACCTTGCCCCTGGAAGCCACTTATCCAATGTTTCTTTATGATGCTCAGTTTCACTGCAGGTTACTATGTAAGTCCTTAAAAAGGTGGGCTGCAGACAGCCACCAAAGGAGGGCAGAGCACTTGCCTAGCATGTACAAGGCCCTGGGTTTGATTCTCAGACCTACAAATAAAATTATTAATACTACTAGTAATAATAATAATGACTGCAAGGCCGGGGTTGAGCGCAGTTGGTAAAGTGCTGCTCTGCACCCTTGAGGCCACAGGTTTGATCCCCAGTGCTGCATAAAATGGGAGAAGGACATGGTAGCCCACTACCAAAACAATCCTGAAACAATCAGCCATTGAAAACCCTATGAATAGCAGAGAAGCACTGACATAGTGCTGGGTATGCCACAGTGTTGGGGCATGTTTCATTCTGTTGTATACAGGGTCACTAAGAGTTGGACCTAACTTGACAGCACCTAAGAACAATAGCAATAATAATGCCCATTAATAGAGTGATGGAAATATATTTCTCAAAAAATCCTGGGGGGAATCAATAAGAAAGAAGGGATCAGGTATTATCCTAAAATTAAGAAAATGTACCTGGAATTTATTTTTCTACTCATATTGGTTTAGTATGGGATCACAGCTTTGATCTATTTCCCATTTATGTTTCTCAGATAATAAAGTAGGGAGTACTTCAAAAAGATTCTGTGATGAACTCTTGGCACTGCTTAGGCAAGTGGAATATTTGCAAAGCATCAGCATGAACTTTAATCTAGCAAAATATTCCTGTTGCAGACCATAGCCCAATTTAATTAGATCACATAAACTGTAGTTTATAGGCACAAGAAACATAGTTTTTGTTCTGAGAAACCTTAGTGCCATACTTACAAATATTATAAGATGGTCTGGGGTCATCTGCTTGTCAGTTTTGTTAATAGTAATATAATTTTTGTAGTGTACATTGCACACTGAATCCTAACTTATAATCAGATTTTCAATCTAAATTAGATAGTTCCATATTTCAGGTTATATATTTTATTTTTCCTAAATTGTATATGTTTAATCATTGGAAGATTTCAGGTTTATTGTTACTTGTATCTTGAGATACAAGATACTAACTCATCTATAGCCTGGTAGCTCAGACTAAAAACCTCACAGCAGCTAATATCTGTTTGCATTATATAACCTTAAATAACACTCTGTAGCAGTGGGCCTGAAAACCCAGATGTGTTCCAGAGCCTCTCAGGTACATAAACTAGTGGATAAGAGATACCATATCAAGAGAGTAGTAACTAAACAGTGTTTTCTACATGTGAAGTATTAAAACAAATTCTAATAACCAAACATAATATAACCTCCCAAACTGGCAGTTGCTAATTTGCAAGGCAAATAAAAATAAAAAATTTTGATTATTGTACTAGAGTAAAGTAAGCTATGATGCAATAAAATAAACCAACGTTTCAGTGGCTTAAATGAAATGCCACTTTATTGATTCTTGTGGCACTGACCAATATGGTCAGTGAGGGCTCCATTACATGCATTCAATAGACCATTCAAACTCTGCAGGGCACAGTGGCACACACCTGTAATCCCAGCAACTCAGGAGGCTGAGGGAGGAGGACCACAAGTGCAAGGCTAGAGCCAGCTTGTGTAATTTAGCAAGACCCTGACTTGAAATAAAAAATTTAAAAATTGGTCTGGGGTTATGGCTCAGCAGTTTAGCGCTTGCATGAAGCCCTGGGTTCAAAGCCTAGTACCGCAAAAGAAAAATATTCTAATATACAAATATATTTAACTGTGTGTTCATATGCTTCTCATACTTTTGGACTTCCACAAAGCACTCTTCATACTATTTTAAGGTTTTTTTTTTAACTGAATGGTTCTATTTCTCTTTGTTAAAGATTTTTTTTTAATTATGGATACGTATTTACCTCATTTGGGATGTTATAAATATAACCTTTTCAACAGACACTTCTTAACCTTGTCTATGGATTATTTATTGAAGATGTTATCATAGTTAATTAAATTAGCTGCATTTTATGATTTGAGTTCTTAAGGCTTTCAGTTTTTTTTTCACTTCTCATCACAAACATGGTCTATGTGCTTTCTTCTTTTTACATTTCAAATTTATTTCATCTGTCGTCTATGTGCATAGCTGATGTTAGAGAGATTCTAGATTCACTATTTCTTTATATGCTGAGCCATGTTTCCCCACACTACTACAAGTCATTTAACTTTTCCCAAACATTTGTACCGGCATATTTTTCTCTCTTTTTAAAATGAATGACTTTGGTGTATAGTGTATAGAACGAAAAGTATCCAAGCCATAATTTATCATTTTGTGAAATTGCAGGAGTTCTTTATGTACAGTCACTCAGTCTTTTGTTGATCAGGTGTCTCAATCTCTGTTTCTAGCTAGAAAATATACACCTGGTTCAAAATGCCAATAGATCTTCATCCAGCAGACTCTAATTCAGCAGCAGAACCCTTAGTACTTGCCTTTCCCCAACCCCCAAACTACTTTAGCTTCAATTCTCTAAGGACACAAATGAACTTCGCAAATAGCCTTCCTCATACTAAGCTATTTATGATCACTATTTGGGAAACATGGGAGAAGGACGTGGCAATCCACTCCCAAGGCAATCCTGAAACAATCAGCCATTGAAAGTCCTATGAGGGTCGCTATGAGTAGGACATGACTCAGTGGCACCTAACAACAATGACAACATCATCTAGGAAATAGTAAAAGCAGCATATCTGTAGGAAACCAACAGCTAAGTGAACCCCAGGTAGCCGTGCCTGAGAGGCCATGCACACAAATCAAACAATAAGCCCAGAGACTGGGACTCTCTGCTGAGCCTCATGTACTTTGGGGGCAGCAGATGAGTTATGTGGATGCCTTTACGTTGCCTCCTTGCCACAATGGTGAGCTTTGTGCAGTTGCTTGATGGTTACGGATAGGTAACACTGACCAATTGCTGCCTATAGCCAGGGGCACTCATCAATGATGCCACAGTATTTATATATTAAATCAGCAGATAAAACCCATAAAAATCTTTCCCTTTTCCGATCTCTTTTTCTGCATCTCCCCATCCGATCCCCACCAAATGGGTAGACCGTCTATAACAGGCTACATGATTCTGAGCCTTAAAGATGCTTTACCATTTGGCACTGGCCTCAGGAATTACGAAATGGCAAATAATTTGGCTTATTTAACCCCATTGGGCCAGAGGATGGTTTGTTATACAAATTGGCCAACATTGGCCTCTACATATTGGTCCCTTCTTCACACTGCACTAAAACCCATTGGCTCAACACCCTACTGATGTCAGACACAAATTTCTATGTATGCATTTAAAAAATAAGGGCAAAAGAACAGATTTTGCTATTTAGAGCCTGCCTGCATTACATAAACCACAAAAGTGTGCTAACATCTGCCAGTCTTAGGATAACTGAATATTTGCTAGCCATAAAGACCCCAACTGGCAGCTGCCCTTTGGAGATGTCCCAGAGAATCTCTGTCATGCTGCTTTGAGAGATAAACACAGAAGTCCCCTTCTTGACTACGTTCCCCTCCTCCATGCCCTTGCAAACAAAACTGTGAAACTGTCAACCAAATAAAGTTGTGAATCCTACTGCCATGTCCTGGGCATATCTCTTTCTTTGACTGGGCTCAAAATTCCACAAACTATCAGCAATTGTAACCCAGATACATTAGGACTCAAATTCCTTGAACTGAATAAAACTACTCTATCTTCTGGAAGAACAAAATGCAATAACTTCTTCCTTTATGAAGATACTACCTTCAAAAATGGGTTAGGGTCTCAAAACCACAGCTTCTTGTCACTACGTATTTGCAATTGACCATTGTCATTAATTTAAAAAGTTATCATGAATGAATGGCTCATATTGCAAACTCTTGTGATAAACTGATTATTTTTAAAGGCAATCTGAATATTCTTGTATTTCCAAAATAATGTTTTTACTTTTCCCTCAAATTATTATGAGAACCAATGAAATAATCCTTATGAAAATATATATTTATGAATTTCAAGTATTATATCATCTCTGTTTTTCTGTAATATATTATGGGCTGGCAAATGTCTTACATACTTGATTTTCCAAAGACTCTTCAAGGCTGTTATATATACACACATGCACACATACATGTATTTACTACACATTTACTATGCATAGAATGTTGGGAAGTACTCATAAAAGATGAAACTTATCACCTTAAACTTCTGTTTCTCATTGCGCTTTTGTAATTCCACAGTATGAAAACTAATGTCAAGAAAGAAATCAAACATGTTTGGAATAAACCCAATCTCAAACAGAAGAAAAGAAAAGCAATGAAGTTGTCATATGATACCATATTTTGCGTGCATATTTGACAAATGAAGCGAGGGGAGACTAAGTGTTGTCTTTTAGGAAGTGAGTAGCTATGGACTCCGCCGCGTGCCTATGCTGACTCTGTAATGAGATTTCAGGAGTGTGAACAAGTGACCGTGACTGAGCATGGAGTTCTATTACAGCGTAGTAGGAAATGATGAACTGTTAATTTAACAGAGTTTTGCATGAAAGTCTACTCTCTTTCTGTAAGACTGAGTTTTTTAGCAAGAAAGATGGGAAGTCATTAGAGAGGATGCAAAGCTGACTCCGTCCAGATGCAAGGTTTCTCTGTTCCCAATCTTTCTTCTTACAGACGTGTGGGCAAGGGTAATAGGCTCAGCTTCACCAGGAAAGATACAAGCACTGTCTCAAGTTAACTAATTCATCTAGGGGACGAAACCAATGTAGGGTCATTCACGGTGACTCAAAATACTAAATTGCATATGGCCATACTATATGCTTTCTTGTAATAAAGTAATAAGAAATAATCTTCTTCCTAAAATCAAGTGTGTCACATTTAATTAACCAATATTACAACATTCACTCACATTCTCAGGAGATAGAAATTTGAAAGTGGCTTCTACAGTTTAGTGAGCTCCTTTTTGCATGCAAAACTGGTTTTGTTGCCATGTAAAATAAATAGTTCGATCCCTTTTAATAAAACCAAAATTTCATATTGCTTAGACAGTAGCATAAATATGTTCCATACCATGGAGACTTGGAAAGGAGAGAAAACAGCCCAGGGAAGAAATTTTAAAAGGGAAACATTTCAGCGGTATTAGAACTATGTCTAAGGATGAATAAAATTCTGGAAATGCTCTTTCAAGTTTGATTTGAACTTCTAGGGCAAAAATATGGAATGGAATCTAGAACAGTTTCGGATTTATAATCAATGCATTTATTGTTGTTAGGTGTCCAACTCATAATGAGCCTATGTGCAACAGGTAAAACACTATTGTCAGTGCTTCTCTGCTATTCATAGGGTTTTCCTTGGTGGATTTTTTTTGGGGGGAGTGGGTTGCCGGATCCGTCTCCCAAGCCTACAGCAGCTGGTGTTCCCAGGCGGTCTCCCACCCAAGTACTAACCAGGCCCAACCCTGCTTAGCTTCTGAGATCTGATGGGATTGGACGCCACAGTGCTGTAGCTACAGGCAATACATTTATAAAGAAGTTGATATTTATTAGGCATTGGCAAAGGACTCTTATAACCACAAAATACCCAACCAACTCAGTTAAAATCTGGCCACATAACTTGAATAGGAGTTTCTTTACATAATGTATACAGATGCCCAACAAGCACATGAAAATATGAGACTTCACTAGTTACTAGGGAAATAGCAAGCCACAGCCACAGTGAGCAGCCACACCACTCTCACTAGGATGGGTATCATAAAAATTAAAAAGAGTTTGGTGAGGACAAGGAGAAATCAGAACACATGCACCTTGCTGGGTAGGAAGGCAAAATTGTACAGCAGCTGTCAAAAACAGATTTGGTGGTTTCCCAGAAAGTTATTTATGTGTTTATGGCAATTTCACTGCCAGTTACATACCCAAAAGAATCGGAAACAGTTGCTCCAACTCCTGGAGCAACAGTTGCTCCATGCATGTTTACAGTCTTGCAATTCTTATAAAAAATGGTGGAAACATCACAAATACCCATCAACAAATACATTAATAAACATAATGATTTATATAGACGGTGAAATTTTATTTAGGCAAAAATGAGTGAAGTGCAGACTCACGCCACATCATAAATGAACCTCAAAAGTGTTCTGCTGTGTGAAAGGAGCCAGTCATAAGAAGTGACATACTATATGATTCCATTTATACAAAATACCTTGAATAAATCATTCCACAGGGATAGAAAAGAGCATAATATTTGCCGGATCTGGAGCCAGAGGGTGTGGGGAGAAACTGCTAAACTACTGCCTGGAAAGCACTGGACCACACACTTGTTTGGAACCTGATATTGGGAAGCACCTTCAGTCATATGATAGGCAGTGTTATGAATGTTAAAATGTATCATATGGAAGTATAAATTGTATACAACGTAGGCAAATGGGCGTTAGGTACTCATTAAGAAAATACTGAGTCTGGATCATCCAGAAAAGCCGGTTTTATATATTAGTGTTACATATCAATGGGAAAATGCAATATGTTTTTAAGGAGGCATTGTAAAGCAGATAAAAATTTAAGCAATCAACCAGAGAACTGTATTTGTCAAGATCACTCCATTCCCTGGCTGGAGAGGGTCACTAAATTATTCCTATATTAGGCTGAGTTTTACTCCTGTATTTAGGGAAAGGACAATGTATCAGAATACACACACTTCTTGACACATTCTTTTAATTTTCACTTTCTAATCCATTTCCCTTTAAATTGTGATCATCTTTTCAGAGATTTCCCTCTAAATCTGTCCATGTGTTTAAGGAATTAACTGTTCTATTCTCAGCAGATTCCTGTAATCAGAATCTTCTGTCAGGCACTTGTGCCTTCCCCAGGGGGAGATTATTATATGGGCTTTGCAGATTCGTTCAGTACCCTGCTCAGAATATGAAAGTACAGAGTTCTAAATTTGTCTGAGACTAGATTGCCAATCCATTATCTTGCTAGAAAAACTTTTGAACTAGGCATTTTCCTTTATATACTGTATGAAGCACTTAGAGTCAAATTTCTGCTGGAAATAGTTTTGGGCAATCCAAGGTACAAAATGAGGGTCAGACGGTAGCTTTCAGATTCATGAGCTTTTTAATTTTTAAGCACCCAAATCAATTTATGACCTCAGTCATGGATTGGGTGAAGGCCTCCTGAAAGTTTCCCTAGTGGAACTAAGACCACAGAAGCAGTTCATACTAGGTAGAGGTATGCCTGCTGGCAGGGAGTATAACAAGCCCTTTATATACACGACAGAGAAAGACTCTTATCCTGAACAGGTTTTTAAAACTTCCTTTTGCAGTCCCGGGGTGGGGGATGAACGCATGCTAGGCAAGCACACTACCTTTGAACGAGACCCCATGCTATTTTTATTTATTTATTTTTGAGACACCATCTTGCTAAATTGTCTAGGCTGCCTCAGCCTCGAACACACAATCCTCCTACCTGAGCCTCCTGAGTCACTGTAATTACAGGCATGCATTAGGCACCTGGCCTGAACAGGTTTTGATACCCTGAATTTGGGTCACTTCCCCAGAAAATTGTCGGGTGACGAAGTAGAGACAGCAAGTCAAATGCGTTCTTTAAAACTGGATGCTTATTAAGGAAAAGAGAAAATGGTTGCAGTGTCTCAAGCAGGCATGGAATCTGGATATCAGCTTCTGGGCACCCGTCTTGGAATGCAGATCTGAGTCTGAACCTCAGCCACACTGCACATAGTAGGTGTGATCCCAGCAATTCACTTCATGTCTACCCACAGGGGGTCATATGTGTAAAATAGGGCACACCCATTTCAGAGGCAGTTACACTTCATGGAAAGATAAGTTATGGTATATAAGGTATGGAACAAAATTATGGTATATAAGATATGGTACATAAAATTTTTCAGTACTATAAATGTTATGATAATTACAAAATAATAGGTGGTATTAATTGTTAAAGTTCTTTTCCAGTAACATAGTTTTTTCCATGTTTGATGTTACTCTTGAAGACTGACATCAACTTTGACAAGTAAGCAAAATTTTATATTAGGGGATAAGAAAACAAGATTTCCAGGACTGGCAGAATTCTGATTTTTATATATAAACTACAAATGTATAAATTCCTGTTCTTGGGAAGAGGGTATGTGTAATATTTATAAAATTTGAAAAGTTAGAAATTTTACTGAAATAAAATACATTATATTTGGCCTGAGATATTATGACTTTTTTTTTAACAGACCCTGCCTTAGAGCAGTTTCTCTTATGGACCCTCACTAAACCTTTGTAATGCTTAAGAAGTTTACAATGTTCTAGAAACTATTTTAGGTAGCATTAGCTATAATAGAAATGCATAGGAGTGTGGATTATTATTAAGTAAAATGTAAAAATTAGCTCTTTAACCTAGAGAGATTGAGTAACTTGAAATAAAGAAAACAGAGAGAGTTAAGAAAGGAAACCGATCTCCTACCAGATAGACTGCAGACGAGGGCAGTAGACAGTGAGCAAACAGGGCAGACAGGCAGACAGACCACTCATGCCAAGTTGGCACTTACTGAGACAGGAGAACCCTAGCAGAGATTTGTCTCCAAGGTAAAATTCAGGACAAGTTGAAAAAGAATAGTAATTAAAGTCTGGGACTAAGGCCAGGGCTAAAAAACAAAACAAAAGATTGATAATTATTAAAATTAGGAAGAGGTCTATAAAATGATATTCACATTTCCAAGCTACAAGCAGATTGTATTCCAGATATTTATTATTAAGTCTGTTTAATAACTGAGCATCTTCCCCATAAAAATCTCCCTCCTTCTCTCTCTCTGTCTCTCTCTCTCTCTCTCTCTCTCTCTCTCTCTCTCTCTCTCTGTCATTCCTTTGTAAAACTCATATATCATATATAAGTGATTTTTGTGATTTTGT
>VMDO01026516.1:0-13335 GCA_007922755.1 Pedetes capensis | reverse complement strand
CTGTGTATTTATTGACAGAGAGAGATGATTTGGGCTCATATTCCATGCATCTATAATAAATAAAAGTACTATAATGAATATGTGGGCAAAACAAAGATGGCGGATAATAAAGGAAAGTGGATCCTTTGCCCTGCATACCCTTCTTCAGTAGAAAATGAGCACCTTCATCTTGCACTTGATAACTAATGAGAGAATAACAGCAAATGTCCCACAGACTGGTATTTTCTTTTTTGGTTGGACATACCCTAAAAAGGTTTTAGATCCCCAAATTGGCTAATCTCACTACCAGCAGATTTTTGTTTTTAAGAAGGTATAGAGTCCTGAAAAAAACTGCACTTTGTTACTGTTTTATTATCATTATGCTTTTTAGGCACTGTATACTGGTCCAAAGTTTAGATATCAAATGTCATATGTGTCATATTTATGTTTTGGGGATATCTTTAGTTTATATAAATCAACAACATAAAAACATCATGACTTATTTCTAGTCTTCCAAGCTTCTATAATTAATTTCTCTCATATAGGTGGACATTTATTTTTAAAAGTCAAAGAAGGTGCTTATGAACAATTTATATACTTGGTCTGAAACATTATGCTGACCTATTTGTATCACAGTATAAAACAATGATATAAAAAGATTCCAAAACATATCACAAAAGTACCAGGATAGGACAAAACAAATTTGTTTTCTTCACCTCAAAACAGAACCACCCAACCATTTGAACGGTTGTAATTAATGCCAAATATTACGTATCAGATCATTATGCCTGCGGATTTCTCACCCACCTGCTGATCTGCCTGTGATGTGTCTTGCTGTTTTGTCAACCTGATGAGTGGTGTTACCCTCCAGACGCCTTGCCCACCTGTTCATAATTTACTCCCCGTATGTCATACTTGACTATTATATGAAATTTTACAAAAATAGTGTGAAAATGACCACGTTTCAATGCTGGGATTACAATACTGCAGATGCTTTGTCTCTGTCTTCCTAAATCACCAACGTCTGTCTTTTTACTTACACTAAACAAGGACACCTTTTCCTCTTGTATTAAACACCTAATTGTTCTTATGGATGCCCTTCATGGTGTACTTTAAGAATATACCCTCCTGTCAGCCACTTTTCCTCCTCTCTGTAAAAGCTTCTGGGACCAACACAAGAACAGCGTGGCAGGTGTACCAAGGGCCAATTAAAAAACAAATCTGCACTAACTGATGGGTAATCTTCAGTAAAATCACTAGTGACAATGGCAGATGCCTGGGGAAAATTGACATTGACCAGATCCGTTTATGACTGGCAACGCTTCCATTCACCTGCACCAGGCAGCTGCTGTGAAGGTAAATGGCTTGCACTCCCATGTCTGCTTTTATGGGTTTGTTTTGTTGCAGCTCTCTTAGCATTTTTTTTTCACCCAGGCTTGTAATAGGTCAGATGTTTCCATTTCCAAACAGCCTTTCTGTTTTTCATCATTTCCCAGAGAACCAAATTTGCAAGTAGATCAGTGCTGCATTTGAGTTAATTGGTCTGAATTACTAATCTGCTTGAATATGTTTAATTAACACACGCTCACCTAAAAGGTGGACTCCTCAAATCAGAAAAACTTGAGTTTTTGCGCTATTTTCCCCATCTATGTTATTTAATTCCAATGCACTTTTTTTTTTAATATGGAAGAGAACATCTCATATGTTCATACACACTTTATCTTCGGCAATAGATTATAGCCTGGCACACAGTCAACACAGCAACATTTGCTTATTGGCAATGAAATGGACTCTTGCCACATTTATTTGAATAAATGTCTAAATACTAATGCCTTTGCTGTTTAAATATTTGCCATTGTAATAAATATATTCTGCCTTTTGCGATTTGTTAAATCTGTAGGTGCGGTACTCGACTCAGAGTGCAAAGCTATGAAAGCCATTGTAATGATGTCAAATTTTTCAACATAAGTTTTAATGAGGGTCTCTAATTTCATATGAAATAAAAATCTTCTATGTAGCATAATTGAAATGTTGCTCTTTAAAAAATAAAGCAAGAGATTAAATATATATTATAATTTGGGTGGAAAACTTTTTTAAAAAAGTATATTTCCCCATCTTGCAGTACAGTGATGGAATAATTGCTTTTAAATTACTCGTCTTATTAAAGGACATTAAGCAACTTATAAAATATATTTTGAGCCAATCTAATTCCAAGTATTTTCAACAATCACCTAGACAACGGATTCTAAAACGGCACTAATGTAAGCATATCAACCAATGTGAGAGTTTGTTAAGGTGAAGGCTCTCCTTTCCTAAATCTCTGGTGGGCTTGGGATTCCACAGGATTCTGTAGTGGGAGTTGCTGTTTTACCTCACTTTGTGTTTGAGACAAGGCTTCACTCTGTAGCATGGGGTAACCTTGATCTCACTGCCTAGCGCAGATGGACGGCATCCCATAGACCTTCCTTCCTGCCCTGGCCCTGAGAGCTGGAACTACAAGTGTGCACCATGACAGCTGCCCAGCTCTGTACACTTTAAACTCCATCAAAGATCACAGACTTTAGTCTATGCGCATTTCGCTCCCTCAGTCAAGTCATCCTTTCCCCACTAACTTTCAAGCAGTGACCTGTGGTGGCCTGTCTGGAGGATTCTACACCCCACTTTATTAGGTCTGGCTCTTCTATCCTTCAGGATTCAGCTTACAAATTATTAACCCAGTTATGGCTTCAGTAACCACTTTCTGTAAGTTGCCACTACTCCCTAGCATTCTCTCTTTCTCCCCCACCATTCATATGTGTGTGTGTGTGTGTGTGTGTGTGTTCATTTTATAAAGCATAGATCCACTTTGTAATTATGTGTTTATTTATATTGATTATACTATTCACTAAGTAACAGATTATGGAAAAGACCATTGCCTGTTCTATAACTAATACACAGAAGTAAACACAGAACCCCTGGCACAGAGAAGCAGTTAATAATATTTTAAATAAATAAGTACTTACATTTCTATTGGTACCTATTTTTAAATAGATAAACGCTGGTTTTCTAGATATTTGGCAATCTACTAATAAAAGCAAAATATCTGAAATTATCTTTTACGTTTTTCTTTTATATTGGAAAACATTCACATCTAATATATTGTTGTTGTTGTTAGGTGCCGTCGAGTCGGTATCCGACTCATAGCGACCCTCTGTTCAACAGGGGAAACACTATTATCAGTGCTTCTCTGCTGTTCATAGGGTTTTCAATGGCAGATTGATTTTTGGGAGGGGGTTGCCAGGTCCTTCTCCCAAGCCTACAGCTTCTGGTGTTCCCAGGCGGTCTCCCATCCAGGTACTAACCAGGCCCAACCCTGCTTAGCTTCCGAGATCTGACGGGATCGGATGCCACAGGGCTACCGCTGCAGGCACATCTAATATATAGATGGGCTTTATTTCACTGTATCTGTTCAATTTTATTTGAAGTCATGAATTCTATTCTGTTTGCTGAAGCAATGTTATCACAAGTTTGGGGTCCAACTCAATTTCTTAAGGAAGATTCTGCATGTATAGTTCTTCCAAACAGTTTTCACTAAGAATTCAGCAAACTGACTTATACTTGATTACTATTCTATGAAAGGTTGCCATGAAAGTTCATAATACTTGTGCATAGGATGTGAATGTGCTTAGCTTAGAAACCTTCAGAGTGGCAACCTTGGAGTGATATCTATAATTAAGAGGTAACATTTATTTAGTACTTTGTCTGTTATCATTCCCCCCAAATAATGGCCAAAATCACACATACAAATGGTATCATAAATCCAGAAGAAAAACACACGCCTATCTTGTCCGCTATACTTTACTGTTGCATTTGAACAGATGCATCATTCTCTCTTCTCCTATCTCTTTTTCTCTGCTTTTCCACTCACATTTCATCTCCCTTCCTTCTCCTCTCCTTCCTAATCATGATAAATGATATTTTACTTTGACAGCAGGAACAGTAGCATGATTTGTAACCTGCCATCCCTTTCTTGTTTTGCCTTCGGTTTTAGGACAATGTGAACATATTTAATTATTAATCTAGTCCTTAAAGCACACTCAAGATAGCCAGTGATTTTGCTTAACGCAAAAAGACTTGCTGAGAAAAAAAATAAATGAGAACAAATATCTGCACTTATGGCTAGAGAAAGATTTTAGTTTGCTTTCACTATCAAGGAAATGAAAAAAAAGTATACAAAATTTCTTCAGTGTTGGTTGAAAGAACTCAAACGTGGTGTCCTCTCACAATGAAATTGCTCTGAAATGACTACTTTGTACACCTCAAAACAAGGTTTGCAAAACACACAAAGCCCTCCCTGCCTCCTTTCCCAAGTACATACTCCTCTGTTCCTAATTCCATTTATAGAAGGTGCAAACCAATTTTCTTTTCTTTTCTTTTCTTTTTATCGAAGCAATCTTCAGCCTGGAGCGCCCCCCACCCCCCACCCCCCAGGACTATGGACTCCGTGGCCTGGGGGAGAGCGCTGTTAATTGAGAATGACCAAAAAGTACTGCCAATTTACTGCGGCATGCCAGAGAACTTGGAAAAAGCTAAAAAGGCTATTCTCCTTTGTATTGATCCTTGTATGAAGTACAATCACAGGTCGCCAGCACTTTTTCCTTCTCTTGTTTAAAATCAGATGCAATTTACTGTTGACAAACAGGGGTGTGAGATGTGTCTGGTTTGAGGTCACCTCTCTCCACTCTCCACTTTGAGCCTGTATCGAACACTCGAGAAATGTTCAGTTATTTTTAGCTGAGGAAGATTATACCAGCTACCCGTGGGGGACTTGCAGTTTCACCTGTAACTTCATCTAACATCTACCTGTGAATTACAAAATACAACCACAACCCAATAGGAAGTTCAGGGGAAGCCATTTCCTTTTAATGCCAGTGTTTATGAAAGTAAGAATATAGATGTTTAAGACTGGGGGGACTAAACATATTTATCGTTGTTGCTGTTGGGAACCCTCCATTTGGGTCCTACTCATAGTGATCCTACACAGGGTTTTCAATGGCTAAATATTTCAGGATTGTTTTTGGAGTGGCCTGCCAAGTCCTTCTCCCATAAGGTTATTCATTAAGAGTACTTATTTATTATCTATTATTTTTCTAAGTCCCCATATTTTAAAAATATCAAGAGAGAAAGCAAAAAGAACCATGTAGAATATATATCCTCTTCATAAAGGGCACAATTTAGAAATGAAGAGAGGTGAGTAAAAGGAAAATCACCCTGTAGCAAAAGTAGTGATGAGAAACGGATAATCAAGGTTGCTGTTGGGATCCTGGGAGGGGAGAGGAAAACCCACCCTCCTTGAAAGAGGAAGTCATGGGCAGGTGGACGGAGGACTCCTGGCCTGAGCCTTCAGCGATGGTTAGGCAGACACCCCCTACTGGAGAAGGAGGGTGGGCACATAACGTGAGGGAGGTGTAGACGTCTAGAGGTGTAGAGGCTGGTGCCCCGCAGAGGGCGCCTGAAGAGCTACAAAGGGGTCAGTAAAATCTACTCAAGAGAAAAGCAGAAAAGTCTCTAGCAAAAAGTAAAGTTGAAGGCATAATCTAAGAACACGATAAAAGGCCAAAACTAGGATATAAAGGACATCGTAGTGTGTCTTAAAAGCTGTGCGGAATCGCGAAGACTTTAATTGGATAATAACAACAGCAACTCCCACTGAGCACTCACTATGTGAACAGCGCTTCCTCTTGTCTTCCATTTATTATCTTGTTTAATCCTCACGTTACCCTTACAAAGCAGGCGTAGTGATGATTTTTATTTTATAGAGACGCGAACCAAGACTTGGTGAGGTGAAGTAATTAAGTGGTCAAGGCCACAGATCTGCTAAGTGGCAGAGCCAAGATGAGACGCTCCTCCTCTAGAGTCTGCCTGTGACCAGACCCTCACCGCTTCCCAGGAGAGATAGGACACATCAGACCTGTCTTTTAGAAACATGACTTCGGCGGCACTACGGATCAGGTATTGACGAAAGGCAGATTAATGACATGATATCGGGTATCAGAAGAAGTCCCCTAGTTTGCAATATGTTCTATACAATTTATCCAAATTGTAAATTAATACAACTGGGAGTTTAGGAAGAAAATAGATGTATACAAGATGGTTTACCTAAAACACTCCAAATATAATTTAATAATATATTATCATTGTGAGTCTGTGCTTGCAGCCGTACCACTGTGGCATCGGACCCTATCAGATCCCCAAAGCTATGGGAGCTTATGGGAGCAGGGTCAGACCTGGTTAGCACTTAGATGAGAGACCGCCTGAGAACACCAGGAGCTGTGGGCTTGGGAGACAGACCTGGCAACCCACTCCCAAAAATCAATCAGCCATTGAAAACACTACGAACAGCATAGAAGCACTGACAATAGTGTTCCATCTGTTGTACACAGGGTCATTATCAGTTGGACACCAACTCAGTGGCACCTAACAACAACAACAACAACAACAGCAACAACAGCAACAACAACAACAACAACAGTAACAGCAGCAACAACAACAACAACATTGTGGGTCTGTTAACCTTGTTTTCATTTTCCATATATGAAAGCAAAATTTACGCATCATCACTTTGGCGTTGAATAAAGTGCCCTTTTTGAACCCTCAATTTCAGACGGTGTGGAAAGTCAGCACCTTTTGAGAACTCTGTCTGCTCCCCGCGGCCCCTGCCTGTCCCTGAGAGAATCGATCTTTCCATGGCTCTGCTGCTCCCTCCAAGAGACCCAGCTCAGAGTTACTGGGTAGCTGTCACTCAGATCAGGTTAAACTACTGTCAACTCTCTCGTATTTCTTCCTTCTCATTCCTCAGAGAGAGTCTCAAACTCTCGGAAAGCCGAGTCTCTAGATCATGAGGTAGTAAGATTTTGTTGTCTTGGTGAAGTAGGTCAGTTTCAGCTGTTTCCAAAGCAACATCAGAGACTTTGTAGTGAACACTGAGTTCTGCAGATCCTGTCCCTGTCCTTAATTGTCAAATATTTTAGGAATAATCAAGGCAAACAGCTATTCAAATTTTGAATGCAGTAAGAACCATGAGAGATATTGTGTGTTCATGGTGCCACAAAGAGCAGAACTTCCATCCTTCTGCAGATAAACAGATGACAGAAGGTGGCAGGTAAATCCACACACCACAGCATGTACAGCATTATTGTTGTTGTTAGGTGCCGTGGAATGCTGGAAAAGAGCACTAATGCACTGGGCTTATTATTTATTCAGGCAATGTGCATGTTTAAGGGCAGGCAGAAGAAAATGAGCTTGGAAGACTTATTGACAATTAATTATCAGAAATGAAAAAATTGAACGAAGAGAGAGCAGTCTCATGAAGCCTGGAGACAATAAGGGAAATCCTGCCAATGTTTCCACGAAGCTAAAGGAGAGGAAAGGTGAAGTGTACTCAGTGGTTTGATTAATAAAGGGGTGTGGAGAGATCTGGGAAGATGTTAGAGAAGTTTAAGGTTCAAATTGACCTAGAGGACAGGAAATGGAAAGATCAAGTGATAACTCTTTCACAGAGACTCCAGGAAGGAGAGGAAGGCAGACTCTTCAGTAGAGAGAGGGATTCCTTTTCCTGCCTTAAATATCACAAAGAAGTATGATTAAAATAGTGATGGAATAAAAGCAGTGAAGAGACACATTGCAAATAACAGAGTCTGAAGATAACTTATGGATTAAATACTCAGGTCGAGGTTGGAGCATAGACAAAAATTACTAGCTAACCGAAGCCAACTTGATTATGCATAATAACTCATTGATTCTTTTTGACAGTAATCATAGGTTCAGAAATCTTAAGCAGAGACGAAGTTTAGCTTCACCACTGGCTTACCATAAAGGCAAATCTCAGCCACAATTCCATAACACATATTGATATGTTTTTAGGTAAATATTTATTATTTAGCAGATTCAGAATATGTTATTCAGCCTGTTTAAAAAACTTGATGAAATCATAGATTTTAGCCCCTTCCCACGTACCAGCCAATTCTCTGCATATGGATCTACTCAAGACTGTCATGGTGATATTTCCCAAAGAGTATTTTTCCTTCCTTGTAGTTGGCGTTTGGTGACTGGAAACACCACATATCTGGACCCAGGACTGTGCAGGGGTGGAGACTCAGGTACATTTAAGAGTAAAGGTTACTTTGTTGTTAGTTGTTATAGAGTTGGGTCCAACTCATAGTGACCCTCACAGCGTTTTCAATGGGTGATGGATTTGGGATTGGTTTGGGCATGGATTGCCAGGTCCTTCTCCCATTTTTGCAGTGCTGGGGATCAAACCCAGGTCCTCAGAGAATGCACCGCAGCACTCTACCAATGGAGCTAAACCTGTAGGCCCCCTGGATTCTTTTTCTTTCTCCTTTGTTTATAAATGTTGGTGGACTACAGAGTAGTAAGACTTTTGCTATACCCAACTGTTACATCCTTGTGATTACATTTTCATCAACTTACATATTTTACAGAAAAAAATGGGAATTTCAATCAATATGTAATAAGAATTATATTCAATCATGGGTTATATTCTCATTGATTTTTCCTTTCTCCTATTTTCCCCATGTATACATGCAGCTACATTATATATTCTGAGATTTTCCTCTCCCCCTGTCCCCCTTTTCTCCTCTACCTTATTTCCCTTCTCCTTCCCCTCTTCCCCACCTCTGCTCCCAACTACTGATCCTCCCTTTCTTTCCACTCTGTTTATATTTTCCCTTATTAGATAAGTATTATTGTTCATTTTTATATATCTACATATAAACAATCAGCCATCAAAACTCCTATGAGAGTCACTATGAGTTGCACTTGACTGGATAGCACTTACTAACAACAACATATATAGAGAGAAATTTTTTTTTCTGTTCCTTTAAGTGATATTTACCTCCCATGCATGAGTGAGAACATATGTTTTTTTCTCCTTTAGGGACTGGGTTTGTTCATGATGTTCTCCAGTTCCATCCATTTTATTGCAAGTGACATAATTTCATTCTTCTTTATTGTTGAGTAATATTCCTTTTGCTCCTTCCCCCAGATTCTTATACCTTGACAACAAACGGCTTAACTATACTGCTAAAATATTTCAACAAAATCACAATCCTAAATATCCTCAATTTCACCAAGGAGATCTTTAATCTCATATCTATTAAACTTGGAGGAAAATTCCAATTTCCCCACTGAAAACTCATTTCAGATCTCTGATATGGCAATTTGCAGAAGTAAGTGGCTGATCTGATATTCTGATAAAAATCAGAAGCCACACTTTCTGGTAATTCCTGTAGTATATCTCTCTGACTATAGTAACTAATTAATTTAAATGAACTAACATGTACGTGTTAAATTGTTAACACTGAAGTGTTTTCAAGCATATGACAGATATCATGACATATGGTCTTTGACAAGAGGCATGGTTAACCCCAGGGGATATAGCAGAGAGGGGGATGAATGGCAGAAAGTCTTTCATTGTTGGAATTTTTTCTGAATTGTCAGAATGTGTGTCAAGGCAGCTTTGAGCATTGCTTAAAAGCACAGACTCTGAAGTCAAACTGCATGGATTTGAATCTTTGTATTGTAGCTTAGTAGTAGTGATCATAGTCAATTTATGATCCTCTCTAAGGGTCATTTTCTTGAAGTAAACTTGACATAATCATAATTTCTATTTTATACAATTTTTGCAAGTTTTAGTGATACGATGCTTCTAAAGGACGTAGCTGAAATACTGCAACCATGTGATATCTATTTTCAATTTTCATGAAGCTGGAAATTCATTGCACAACACAGAACTCCTTCCCAGCTGCCTCTTTCTTTACTGTGTTTGGGTCATTCAGCTTTTACTCAAGAAAACAAGGCATGTTAGAGAGAATGGAAGGCAATATTCTTTGCAGTCCCAAGATGAATCTACCACACCTTTTAGTTACCTGGATGAAAGCTGAAACACCTCAATCAAAGCAAAAGAAATCCCTTTAGTTTCCTTGCTCGTTACTGATGCAGTACAACTAGGGAAAAAAGAATCCATTCCATGAATGTGTAATGGAGCACAAAGCCTGGAAATTTAGTTGACTAGATACTGAATGGTTTCCCAAGTACAAAAGGCTTTACTTTTTAATTCCTGCTCATTCTAGAAGGAACCAGTACTTTTTAATCAAAACCTCTTCATTGGAAAATATGTGAAAACAATCTGTGTAGATCACTCAAGTTCATCCCTTCATTGAAAGACATCAACAAATTATCAAACAAAAAAGAGTGTTAACACTGGATCATGGTGTCTTCTGCCTTATAGATCATATTATATTTAAGAGCTGTATTTAATTGCCACATGTGAATCATGCTGCAATATTTTCAATCAAAACGACTTAAATTCATTGAGATGATAATAGGACATTTATGAAACTTCTAAAGTTTTATTTGCTTTCATTACAATCTGTCTAGACAGGTTAAGTATGAGAATCAGAACAATCAAACTTTCTGGCCCAACCCATCTATTAAAATCTTCAAAATATGTCTTCAGAAGAAGCCCAGAATCATCTCACTTTCACTCTTATTCTTAAAAATAGGTCTTAGGCTTTGGCACTTCTATTAACAACCAAATTATGTAAATTTTCTAGGAGTTGGAAGCACATTTAGTATTTGTTTATTTTGGTTTTAGCTTGAGACAATGACATGCATTTGGTAATTACAAGTTGACTCTAACTGGAAAATTCTTATCTATTATTTCAACAAATTTATCAACTAGAAGCACCTTATTTATACATTCTTTCCACAATTCATTATTGAATACAAATCAAGCTTTACTGATTTACCCTGTTGGGCATGTTTTTACAGTATTTGTAGTCTGTTTTCCTTCAAGTTTATTATTTGTGATAAGAACGTTGTCGTTGTCACTGTCAGGTGCCATCAAGTCAGGTCCAACTCATAGCAACCCTATGTCCAACGGAAGGAAACACTCCTTGACACTGTGTCATGTCTAGCACTATGTCAGTGCTTCTCTGCTATTCATAGGGTTTTCAATGGCTGATTGTTTCACGAGTGGGCTGACAGGTCCTTCTCCCATTTTTGCCATGTTGGGGATTGAACCCAGGGCCTCAGAGGGCACAGAGCAAGCACTCTACCAACCGAGTGAACCCCAGCCCCTGTGATAAGAATGGAAGATGAAATTTCATGACACCACTATATTTCTCTCTTTTTTTTCCTTCAGGTTCAGCCAAACAGGCTGCAAATGTTTAGCAGGAGGAGAATCTATTTGTCTACAGTTATTAAGCAACCAAGAAAACCAGATGATGTATCAGATGGGTGACACCAAAGAATGCTCAACTACAATCGAATAATCTTCCCATTCTTTTATTGTTTGAGAAACAAACAATAAAAACCTTCTTGTTGATGACTCTGTACTAATGTGCAAGTACTGTAGAAATTGTAAAAATGCCTAAAAATGTGGAAAATTTGAACAAAAAATTCAGAGTGTGGTACTTAAGCCAAATTCCAATAAATCTGGTAATCCCAACTCTTGTTGCATACCTTTCAGAGGATTATAAACTGAGGGACTGAGATTCTTTTTCTCTACTCTGAAAGAATTTCTTGACATCTTTTGAATAGATAAATAAAATATTTGATTTTTCTTCTATATAGATAAAAATGATTGAAAATATATTCATAAGAAACACATTTTCTATATGCTTCTAATATAATTTGTTGTTGGTAGGTGCCATCAAGTTGGTGTCTGACTCACAGCTACCCTACATACAACAGGTGAAACACTATTATCAGGGCTTCTCTGCTATTCATAGGGTTTTCAATGGCTGATTGATTTTTGGGAGTGGGTTGCTGGGTCCTTCTCCCAAGCCTACAGCACCTGGTGTTCCCAGGTGGTCTCCCATCTAAGTACTAACCATGTTTGACCCTGCTTAGCTTCTGAGATCTGATGTGAGTGGACGTCACAGTGGTATAGCTGTAGGCTCAAAAATTATAGATTTTTCTTATTGTTTCTTAGCAGTAAACAACAATTGTTTTTCTTATTGTAAGTGTTTTGATGTTACACGGGTTAGCAGATTCTGATGGTTCATTTCTGTTTAATATATTCTAATATAGACAGAAAGAGATGAAATCCAGCTCAAAAAAGTAATGGTTTATTCCTTTCTTATTATTCTCCCAGCAATATGCAAGTGGGCTGTTATTTTTTTAACTATGCTTTCTAATTACTGATTTGAATGGTTCTGCAGATTAAAAATAAAGTTCTTAATTGAGTATAAATGAGTTTGGAAAATATCCAACAGGCGAAGCTTTTCTCTTCTAACATTTATTAGAATCAAGATGTTTCCTAATTGAAGAAGCTATAACATCCGTATCTTTTTAAATCTTACATGTTCACGTCTTATGGGGAAAAGCACTGAGATTTTACTTTTTGTGGTTTGGGAGTTAAGGTAGGGTGCATAAATATAGTACTCTCAGAGCAGATGTTTATCAAATTAACTACTTCATTTCTTGAAGACTCCTGAGAAACTAAGCACCGCATGACAGAAGCTGGCAGAGGTTTTTTATTCTTAAATACATTGAAGACGAGTAATCATAGTGCTTTGTACAGCTTGGGGCAATATGTGTTCATGTCTTAGAGATGTCACGGCATGGCTGAGCCATGAGCGCCAGATATCAGCCTACCTAAAGTCTCCCTGGGGACCCTCAGACACGCCCTCACCCTCTTACTCACTGGGGCCCGCAGCTCATTCTATCTACCATCCCACAATTCTTTGGGAGGTGGTAACTTTCATCAATGGTGATAATGCTATTACACAGTTCCATTACTGAAGTAATAGTAAAATGAATTGTTGCTAGTGTTGTTGTGGTTTGGTGCTGCCATGTCGGATCCAACTCATAGCCACCCTAATGTACAACAGAAGGAAGCACTCCCTGACACTGTGCTGTGCCCGGCACTAGGTCAGTGCTTCCCTGCTTTTCATGGGATTTTGAATGGTTGCTTGATTCAGGAGTGGGCTGCCGGGTCCTTCTCCTATTCTTGCCGTGCTGGGGATCGAATCCAGGGCCTCAAGAACGCAGCACTATTTAAATCAGCCTTCCTGGGTGTCCTGTAAGTCTCAGTGGTGTATGTATCCATTTCCTTTGCTATCTTTGGGAAATTTTCCTTGAGGATATCATTTTCCCTGACTTCAAACTTTACTACAAGGCAGTGGTTGCAAAAACAGCTTGGTACTGGCACAAAAATAGGCCCGAAGACATCTGGAACAGAATAGAAGACCCAGATATACCTCAACACACCTATAGCCACCTTATTTTTGACAAAGGAGCAAAGCAAGTAAACTGGAAAAAGGACAGCCTCTTCAACAAATGGTGCTGGGA
>VMDO01026515.1:0-26604 GCA_007922755.1 Pedetes capensis | reverse complement strand
AGAGAAAATTTTCTCTGAGGCTATGTCAAAAGTACTTGAATAAGACTAAACTTAAGAGAAAAATTCACACTTCGCGACTTAGATTTAAAGAGCAAGTTCATGTCAGTCAGAACATTATAAACTAGGGAAAGAAAGAAATGCACACAAACCAATTTTAATTTAATTCAAAATCTTCAAGAAAAAATATTCCCCCCCCCAATTTTAACATAACTTACAATAGGATTTGAACCCATTTAATTTATAAATTTATAAAGACAAGTTATAAATTTGAATCTAGACTTTTTCCACACTATTGATTAGTTTATATTCTGTTGTCTTTTGCTATCAATTCTATTATTACAGAGTTGCTGCATTTGTGAACATTGCACAGAATTGCTCCCCGGGATGGGTCTACAAAAAGGGAACTGTCCTGTAATACATCCACTCGGAGGGAGCACTTTCTGTGATTCAGTCAGAAGCTGTGTATGTGCTTGAAATTGTTCTATTATTTTGTGTGACTATTTGTGCACATGTCTACAAGGCATACCATCCTGGCATCCCATCTCATCTGATCTTGGAAGCTAAGCAGGATCGGGCCTGGTTAGTCCTTGGATGGAAGATCATCTGGGAACACCAGGTGCTGTAGGCGTGGGAGAAGGACCTGGCAGTCCCCTCCCTAAAACAATCATCCAGCAAAAACCCTATGAATGGTAGAGAAGCACTGATAATAGTGCTGGGCATGGCACAGTGTTGGGTAATCTTTCATTCTGTTGTACATAGGGTAGCTGAGTCAAACCCCGAGTTGATGGCACCTAACAACAACAATTTGTCTACATAATCCAACTAAATATCTGGATGTGTTGAGGAGTACAAGTGTAGAATTATAAAGCAACTTCAGGTTATGTGTTGCTAGGCACCCATCAGGTACCCCTTCAAATCTTCACAGTCCCAGCTCTTGCCACAGCAACCAGGTCCACGCAAATGACAATGAGCTTCAAACAGCAACCTCAAGATTGCTTCACAAAGCTCCAGATTTCTGCCTGAAGTTTCTTAAACACCTTGGTTTGCAAAGGATGCTTGTTGGTGGAAATACAATCCGGGGAGTGTGAGTGAAATAACGCACTGGAGAACTGCCCTTTGTCAACAGGAGGAGGAGCTGGCATGGTCTTCCTCTTTGTTTTACTTTAAATAGCTGATTTCAGGCGCCATATTAAAATGTTACAAATGTTTGTTTTCTTATTACAAAGGCAATACCTACTTATTAGAGATGTTAGCAATTATAACTCAGCAAAATTTGAAAAGTCACCAACAACAATAAGCACGAGCTTAAGATGTAATCAATGCTATCATTTTGATAATGAAACTTCCAAATTTTTAGGCAAAACTGTTTTTCTAACAGAAATATAATATAAATACTGTTTTATAATTGTTTTTCAATAATGAAAGCATTGGTAACTTTCTGACATATACTTTCAGACTTGCCTACTTCCCAATCTCTAAGTACTGCAAAGATAAGGACCCAGTCGCTGTCATTGTGGCTTTTATACTATAATGCCAAAGGTCCATATTAACAAAACAATGTTAACAACTATACTGAGTACTAAGAAGAGCACAAGACTATCAGGAGGGTGACTATAACCCATCCCAGGATCAGGAAATGGAAATGCTGTGACCTAACATTGTCGCCTTTAGTCAGACTCTCCAACAGTTACACTATGTCCAAGGTTTCATTATTTTATAAAACACTACAGTGTGTCTTCTTAAAACTAAATGTTAGCATAACTTCATGTTCACTTGCATAGGATAAATTCTTAGAAGAATTGGAAATTCAATATGCATGCACCATTTCACACTAATATTTATTTACACATCCCCCTGAAAGATTATACCAGGTTTTGGGAGGTAATCCACTGTGCTCATACTTGAGTGTTTTTCTCCCAAATGAGGGGTATTTTCTTTTAACCAATTTCTCTCTCTCTTCTTCTCTCTCTCTCTCTCCCTTAATCCCCCTCCTTCTTCCTTCCCTTCCTTCCTTCCCTCTCTGACCCATAAATAATAGATGCCAATTACCTTCCTAAGAGTTATAAATTAAAACACAAAAAGAAATTTTAAACCAATTGGTCCAGGACTTATTAAACGTGATGAAAAGTAGAATCACTCCCAGGACTTGTAAAAATACAGATTTGAGACTTCAGAAACATCTTTAGGGGCTGGGATTTGGTTCAGTTGGTAGAGCATCGCTCTGCAGTCTCTGAGGTCTCAAGTTTGACTCCTAGCACCGCAAAAACTGGAGAAGGACATGGCAATCCACTCCAAAGGCAATCCCAAAACAATCAGCCATTGAAAACCCTATGAGGGCCGCTATGAGTCAGACACGACTCAAAGGCACCTAACAACAACAAGAAAAACATCTTTAACCAGACTCCCTGGCTATGCCTCTAATCCCAGCAACTTGGGAGGTGGAGGCAGGAGGATCACAAACTAGGGGCCAAAGGCAGCCAGCCTAAATTAGCAAGAGCCTATCTCAAGATAAAAAATTTTTTAAATGGGCATGGGGGTGCAACTCAGTGGTGGAGCACTTGCAAAGTATGTGCGAGGCCTTGGGTTCAACCCCCCAGCAGCACAAAAAATTAAATTAAATTAATAAAATAAAATAAAATATAAAAAATGAAAACATCTTTAAAGGAAGACTCTGGAAATTTTTATTTTTCAGAAGTGCCAAGTTATTCTTTTTATAAGGCATAAAGGAAAAGGCCAAATTTATTCACAAAAACATCTGCTAAAGGGGTTAAAGAACAGCAAGCACAGAAAGTGTACACTATTGTTATCAAAGAAACTAAGAATAATATTTATGTGCTGTGATAGGGTTCTCAGTGAAACACGTTTATTGTTCTGCAGAACATGTGGTTTCCTGGGTCTAACACTTAATCCTACAAAACTGTACCTTCAAAAAGATCTGCTTTGTCTACACTTTCAGAATGGACTTTATTAGAAATTTCAAGAAAGAGTTTGTGCTAGTATTTGCTGTATTTACTTTGCTTTCATACAAATTACTAAATGACAGCATAAAATGTAAATCAATGAAACAATTAAAGGAGTTTTTCTCAGCCTGTGTGTATTTCAGCACAATGTAGCTTTACTTTGCAAGGTAATTTGTGTTTTACATTTATAAAACATGAATTACACACCAGAAGACCCTGTGCTAAAATTATAAATGAAGAGGTGAATTTTCAGAGTTTAGAGTTTCTTGTGACATGGAGCTCAGCTATCTAATCAGGGGACAGATATACTTAAGAAAATACAAAGTGTAACGATCTGCAATGGAACCTACGTGCAAAGTAATACAGGATTATTCAAAAAACCCAGTGAAAGATGATTAAGTGATTGAAGCTAGAGGATTGTAAAAGGAAAAATAGAACCTGGTTTTAGGTTAGAAATCTAAATGTACATTTTTGTTGTTGTTGTTGTTGTTTTGTTTTTTGCAGTACTGGCGTGTTGAACCCAGGGCCTGCCATGTGCCAGGTAAGGGCTCTTGCACTGAGCTGCACCACTCAGCCTGTTATTCATTTTTTATTTTGAGACAAATTCTCGCTAAGTTGGGCATACTGCCCTGGCCTTGAATTCCTGGTCCTCCTGCTTCCACTTCCCAAGTATCTGGGATGACAGGACTGTGCTACAGTACCTGGATAAATGTACAATTTCTTAAAAAATTGTTTGCAAATGTACTAAGTCCATTAGCATATCTGAATAGCACTGATATGGTTATATTTTCTTTTATGCGGAAAAGTGGTTCTCCAATAGATAAATGTCTTAGTCACACATTTGCTCTTACCAAGGTATTGTTCTTGCTAGGTGCCCTCGAGTTGGGTCTGATTCAGCAACCTTATGTGTAACAGAGCAAAACATTCCCTGACACCCTGCCAGGCACAGGATCTTTTTTATGTTTAAGTCCATTGTTGCAGCCATTGTGTCAGTCCATCCATTTGAGGGTCCTCCTCCCCCCACCCCTTTGGTTGATCCACCACTTTCCCAAACATGATATCCTTCTCCAGTGATTGGTCCCTCTTGACAATATGTCCAAAATACATAAGACACAGTCTAGCCATCCTTGCTTCCAGGGAGCACTCTGGTTGCATTTCTTCTAGGACAGATCTGTTGGTTATTTTGGCAGTCCATGGTATATTCAATATTCATCTCCAGCACCATAATTCAAAAACATCAAGTCTTCTGTTTCCCTTATTTACTGTCCAGGTTTCACAAGTGTATGATGCAACTGGGAAAACCATGGCATGAGTCAGGTGCATCTTTGTCTTCAATGTGACATCTTTATTTTTCAACACTTTAAAGAGGTCTTTTGCAACAGCTTTTCCCAATGCAATTTGTCATTTGATTTCTTGACTGCTGCTTCCATGAGTGGTGATTGTAGGACCCAGTAAAGCAAAATCTTGGACAACCTCAATCTTTTCTCCATTTATCATGAAGTTGCATACTGACCCAGTTGTAAGGATTTTTGTTTTGTTGATGTTGAGGTGCAATCCATACTGAAAGCTGTTTTTTTTTTAAAAAAAAAATTCATTAGTAAATATTTCAAATCCTCTTCACTTTCAGCAAGCAAAGTTGTGTCATCTGTATAACTCAGATTGTTAGTGAGTCTTCCTCCAACCATTATGCCACATTCTTCTCCATAAAGTCCATCTTCTCAGATTATTTGCTCAGCATAGAGATTGAAGAGGTATAGTAAAAGGATTCAGCCCTGATGTATACCTTTCCTGAATTTAAACCAGGCAGCGTTTCCTTGTTTTGTTTGAGCAATTGTCTTCTGGTCCATGTACAGATTCCTCATAAGTGCAAGTAGATGCTCTGGTATTCCCATTCTTTGTAATATTATCCATAATTTGTTCTGATCTACATAGTCAAATGCCTTTGCACAGTCAATAAAATATAGATAGACATCTTTCTGGTATTCTCTGCTTTCAGCAAATATCCATCTGACATCAGCAACAATGGCCTCGGTTCCATGCTGGCATCTGAACCTGGCTTGATTTTCTAGCTGTCCCCTGTCAATATACTGCTACAGTTCCTTTTGAATAATCTTTAGCAAGATTTTATTTGTGTGAGATATTAATAATATTGTTCAATAATTTCTCCATTTGGTTGGATCCCCTTTCTCTGGAAGAGGCATAAATATGGATCTCTTCCAGTCAATAGGCCCAGCAGGTCTTTAGTGCTGCATCTGTTGAGACATCTCAACTAATATCCCATGGATTCCTGGAGCCTTGTGTTTTGCCAATGACTTCAAAGCTCCTTCAATTTCTTCCTTCAGTACCGTGAGCTTCTGATCATGCAGCGTCTGGAAATGGTTCTCCATTAGATAAATCATATGTCTTTGTGACACTTTTTCTCTAACCAAGCAGCAATCACTAAAACGTTGACAAAAAAAGGAGACAGCACCAGAATGAACCGTAATGTGGGCTATATATGATTGAATCTTGTCAATGTATGTTGGTATGCTCACTGCTGTTTTAAACTTTGTAGAGTCAGGCACAGTGGCACATGCCTTTAATCCCAGCAAATTGGGAGACAGAGGCAGGAAGATTGCAAGTTAGAGGCCAGAGGCAGCAGAGATAACTGAGACCCTGTCTCAAATTACAAAGTAAAAAATGGGCTGAAGGTACTGTTCAATGGCTGAGTGCTTGCAAAAAGCATGCGTGAAGCCCCAGTCAACTTTCCAGTACCAAAAAATAAAACGTATGTGACTAAGTGTCTATAATGCAGGTAGGCATGGTCTTCTGTCCTCAAAGGAGAATTTTCCTTAATCTGTGCATCTCTCATGCAACAGCACTACCTAAATCAGCTCCAAAAACCTCCATAGACACTTGCAATCCATCCAGATACCTTCAGTTAGCACACAATATGATTAGAAACTCTATACTGTGGCATGGTCAAAATAATTGATGTTATCAGCATCCTGGAGTCATCCAAGACCCCCAAAACAAAACACCTTTATTATTTTTAAAAAAATTTTAAGCTGAGCATGGTGGTGCATGCCTGTAATTGCTGGGACTCAGAAGACTGAAGCAGGAGGATAGGAAGTTTAAGGCCAGAGTCAGCCTGCATAATTTAGACTCTGTCTCCAGATAAAAAATTAAAAACAGGCTGAGGGTGCAGTTCAGTGGTAGAGTGCTTGCTAAAGGGTGTACGAGGCCCTGGTTTCAACCCTCTCATATCACCAAAAGAAAAAAAAAAGCAAAAGAAATATTTTAAGGTTTAATTAGATGTTATATGAATTAAGACATCTTTTAAAAGTTATTAATATAACATGTACTTATGTAACAATAATTACCAAAAAGTTAAAGAATTTTGAAGGCATTTAAAAAATTCTAATAGGTTTTAAAAACTATAATAAAATCAAACTAAACCTTACATAAGCCTGTAGCTGTACAACTGTGGCATCCAGTCCATTACATGTCAGAAGCTAAGCAGGGTCGGACCTGGTTAGTACTTGGATGGGAGACCACCTGGGAATACCAGGTGCAGTAGGCTTGGGGGAAGGATCCAGCAACCCACTCCCAAAAATCAATCTGCCACTGAAAACCCTATGAATAGCAGAGAAGCACTGACAATAGTGTTTCTCCTGTTGTACACAGGGTAGCTATGAATCGGATACTGACTCGAGGGAACCTAACAACAGCAACAAACAACAAAAAATTATCTTTCCATTTTACAATGTAGAGATCCTAAAAATTATAAAATCAATAATTTTATATCAATCATAAAATATGGAAAATGACATGCAAAAATCAATGAGTTATAAAAAATTGTGATTGTTAGGTGCCATCTGAGTTGGGTCTGACTCATAGTGACCCCATGTACAACAGAACAAAACCCTCCCTGACACTGGGCCACACACACGATGTTTTTTCCATTTAAGCCCATTGTTGCAGACACTGTGTCAATCCATCTAGTTGAGGGTCTTCCTTTTTTTCATTGACCTGCCACTCTCCCAAACATGATGTCTTTCTCTGAGGATTGGGTCATATATGACCCCTCAAAGCACTGACTTGCTTTCATGTAAGTGCTGCTAGAGTGCTGCATGTTCAGCATCTGCCTTCTCAAAATATAATGAGATTACACAAAACAACACATTCATGAGTCAATTAGCACTTTAAAGAATAGCAAAATTTAACTCTGAGGTCTATTTTGACCCCATGATACTGATTAAAAGTTAACCCAAAATATGGTCCATAACATGACTATAAAACACATCATACCTTCTTCCCTGTAATAAATCCTTCTTTATGGAAAACCTGTCACTATTGGTATTATAACTGAACTAATTACATTTGAATCCATAAATCTTCAATTCATGCAAGTTTTCAAATATTTAATCTGTTATAGATTCCTGAGCAGCTAATTTTTATCTCTCTCTTAAATTATTTCACACAATCCCAAGTAACTCTTATCAGCCACAACTTCAGGAAACCATTCAGATAACATTCCAAGAACTAAGTCAAAAAAAGCAGTGCCCTGCAGTGTGCTTCAAAGATAAATCGGGGAAGAAATAAGCAAATGTCCGAGCGGGTAAGATTTCTTCTGTTTGTACACTTACTGACATGTTGGCTAATCTTGTTTTAACAGTGACCAAAAAAGGGACTTTGACTGCTTCTCTGTGGAAACTAGGCAGGTCTGCACCACCATCCAAACTAGATGTTTTTTTAAATGGACAACGAGTTGAATATAATATTAGGGATTCAAGCCAGAGGATTTGGGGGCTCAGTGTAAACATTTGACAACCAGAATATTCCAAATGGAGCAAACTCTTGGGCTGGCCTCTACTTTGCCGGAACTACATTCAGCAAAGGCTGCTTTTGTACTGGCGAATGGAATATAGCGAACAGAAACTGACCTCCTCCAAATACTTGTACAGCAAGAAGCATGTCGGCTGCTGGGAACACAGGACCAAACAGAGTTCTGAAAATACCTGCTACAACTGTAGCAAAAGCAATGTTACAAATATTTTTATTAGAAAGCCACAGAAACCCCATGATAATTCCTCGCTGATAGGAAGGCTCAGAGGAGAAAGAGGCGGGGCAGGAAGAGGTGTTGGAAGTTTGGGTACATGGAGAAATAACTAATCAACATTTTCCTTGGCTGGCTGCCAAATAATCTGGGCCTCACTACTGTGCTCACAACATCTTTTGGAAAAATCTGAAAAGGAGTTGGTGTGTATTTCTGAATTCTGTGGCGGAGCTTGCAAGGGAAGGAAAGGTTCAGATAAGAAATTGATTTAGCAAGCATTCATTGTACTTATCAAAGACTTTAGCAGGAATATACGTTAAAATTCTGGATTTAGAAATTTTCACATATGTGACTAGTCAATGAAATTCAAATGAAGAATGAAACTCTTCCTTTAAAGTTTTTATCTAATCCCAAATATTCATGTTTTATTTCAAATAACTAAACAATTTGGGGGCTGGGATTTAGATCAATAGGTAAAGCGCCGCTCTGCAATCTCTGAGGTCCCAAGTTCGATTCCCAGCACTGCAAACGTGGGAGAAGGATGTGGCAATCCACTCCCAAGGCAATCCTGAAACAATAAGCCATGAAAACCCTATGAGGGTCACTATGAGGCAGCACGACTTGATGGCGCCTAACAACAACAATAACAACAACAAACAATTTGGTGAACACCTATGATGTGCATTCCATATTTTTGATGGTCAAATCATCTATCCAATGCTAAACCATGGTATTTTCTTGAAGTTGTAATTGACAACTCATTCAACAGTTGCTACATTTTTTATGATCTAGATTATGAGAATTATTAAGACAAAGTAAAGACCTAAAAGACAGTGTGTATGGTCACCAGCCCTAAAATAACACTCAAAAGCCTGGGAGTTTCTCATTGAAATCCCCAATCTCTTCTTTTAAACAAAATTCTTCAGTTTTATTCTCTATCCCCTCAGTCTACACTGTAATTGTTTTCCTGCATGATAACACATCCCAAGAAAACCCTACTATATTTTCTTCTGTGACTTGTTACCTAAATCTGAGCCACTGGATTTAAGAAGCACTTTCTCTCCCACATTCAAACCATTTACCCCCTGACTCAACTCATTTCGATCCACACTACACATTGGATGAGTTGACATTTTCTGTCAACCATAAAGGTGTGGTCTATTTTCCTAAACTTCAAAGGAAACATAAGGAAAAAACACATAATTAGAAGAATACGTTGAACTCCACCTTCAAAAAAAGACAACTGAATGGAATCAGGATGCACCAAAGGAGATTATAATCAATTCAATTCATTTAAGAATTGGTCTGAGGGGCACGCCTGTAATCCCAGTGACTCGGGGGGCACAGGCAGGAGGATCGCAAGTTTGAGACCAGAAGCAGTTTGAGTAATATAGTGAGACCCTCTCTCAAAAGGTAAAAAAAAAAAATGGGCTAGGGGTGCAGCTCAGTGGTCCAGCACTTGCAAAGCATGCAAGCTTGAGGCTCTGGGTTCAACCCTCAGTAACCACATGAAATAATAATAATAATAACAATAACAACAACAACAATAATAATAATTGGTCTGAGGATCTTTTGGATGAACTGTGATTTGAACTGGCCCAAAATTAGAGACAGAATGGTTGTGTTCTCTGGTTGAAAAGCCTCCCCTGGCCAGGCACTCTTGTGCAGATCTAGAATCCTAGTGACTTGGGAGGCAGAGGCAGAAGCATCACGAGTTTGAAACCAGAGGCAGCCTGCATAACTTAATGAGATCCTGACTCAAAACAAAAAATAAAAAGGGGGTTGACGGTTTAGCTCAGTGGTAGAATACTCACCTAGCATGTGTAAGACCCTGAGTTCCCCACCACCAGTCCTAGACAATTCCTACTCAATCTCACAATACCCATTTTAAACCTCACCTTCTCTGGGGTACTCTTCCATGACAGTTTCCCTCACTCATTCATTCATTTTAGTCTGTGTATGTGCTTACTCCCAGTGTTCATAGAACATAACTTGAATTTCTTCCCTTTGTACTACACTGTTTCTTTGGAACTTGGGAGCAGGAAGTTGAATTAAACTTCTCAGTTCATGAGACATTATCATCATCAGTTCAAATGAAGTATTTTGTTTATTCCCTTTTAGCTCCTGGCTCCACTCTACTTCCACCATATACAACCACTCATTCTGTTTAATGAGTATGGTTTTATTTGCTCTTTTAATAAAATGTATGTAGCTTGAATATGTGTATTAAAATTTTTTGTATATGTAAAATTTTTAATTTCTCATCGTCTCATACTTTCACCAAGTATTACATACTTAAGACATATTCACTTGCTATGTATTTTTATAATCTATTACATGTAATCCCTATATAGAATCCATGATGGGCATCAATTTTCACAAGGGTGGGCATCTGGTTTGCCTAGATGAACCTGCCATTAGATACATATACATGCTTACACATGCACACACACTCGCACACACCCACACAAATACACACTTACGAATATATGCACACATGCATACACCCACACACAAAAGCTGCTATGTCAATATTCCTAAATGTCCCATTATGAACACAAAAGAACTTCTTTGGTATATGGACCCACGAGTGAAACTGTGGGTCATAACCCATATTTATAATTACCATATATTCTCTAATCAAATCAAATATCTTATAACAGTGTGAGGGCTACAAAGTCAGATGTAGATTAGAATTGTGTGCAGATTGAATTCGTGATTCTAATTCTCATTTGATTTTGCAACCTTCTAAAATTATTGAAAGGGTGCTGATTAAGTTATACACCATATGGTAGTTTTCCCAAATAGTACCAGACTGTCTTGCAGAATAACTAGGATTTCCCATCTTGATACATTCTGTCGCACGTTGCATTATTTGGCTTTCTAATAATGTGTGAAATACCTTTACTGAAACAATTCCTCAACACTAAAACCAAATTGTTTCTGTCTTTCCTTCTAGCCTACACTAGACTGTGAGATGCCAGAGGGCATTAAAACCTAAATCTATATTTGAAAAATAAAGATTTTGAGAAAGCAAGACTGTGAAAATGAGACTTCAACTCATTAAGTAAGGAATTGGCTAAAGAGGAATTGTTAGGTGCCAGAGTTGAGTCTGACTCATAGCAACCCTTGTAGGATTTTCAATGGCTGATTGTTCTGGGATAGCTTCCGAAGTGGATTGCCATGTCCTTCTCCCATTTTTGCAGTGCTATGGATCAAACCCTGATCCCCAGAGAGTTCAAAGCAGTGCTCTACCAACTGAGCTAAACCCCAGCCCAAAGAGAAATAGAGGTGACCCAGTTCTGGTTCCCGCTCCATGCACATTTCCACACAGCAAAATATGGCATGTTTATACTTCAAGTGTGAAGAATTACTAAAAGAAAAAGCAAATTATACACTTCATGCTTTTGGTAGAAGCAATGGTAGATACCTCCAGGACCTTTATGTGTATTAGTAATTTTAAGACACCTCTGTGGCAGGAAGTGTAGGGGTATGTTTCACAATATCAGAGATGGGAAACAAAGGGAGGGTTAAGCAGTTACTAAGCTCTTCTATTGGGCTGGGATTTGGCTCAGTTGGTAGAGCACCGCTCTGCAGTCTCTGAGGTCCCGAGTTTGATTCCCAGCACCTCAAAAACGGGATAAGGGTACAACTCAACAGCACCTAACAACAAGGAGCTCTTCTATCAATCTGATGAGCTTCTCCTCATGAAGCTTTAGTGTGAAGCATTGGCCTCAGTAACTCCATCTGCTCAGCAGGTTCCAAACGGGTGCTCTAGTTCTTCAGGCTTCATGAAATGGAAGATGAAAATCATGACACAGAACTTGTCAGCAGAGCCAGCTAATTCACGTAGGTCAAGATTGCAAATGGATGGCCTGAGGAATTCTTTGTTTGCTTTGTTCTGACCTTTTCAGAGTCTTCATTAATTTATACAAGCAGATTCTTTGAAGTATTGTGTAAGAGATAATTTAATCCATTTGTTATTGATTTACATCTTGCTCATTGCAGAAAGAATTTTAAGTGGCAAATAGCTCATCACCTTTTATATCAATGACATATTGAATTTTATGTCTTTCTCTTATGAGCTGGACTTTTTTTTCTTCCCCTAATGCCTTTTGTTCCTTCTTAGAATAAAGGTCACAATCATTACGTGTGGCTCACAGTGAAGCACCCGTCACATTCTGGGACTAAACTTTATGTCACACACACTGATTGCCTTTTTTCAGAGGTCTCTGATTAGATCCTTTGCAGAGCTATATGTAATTCTTCTTAGACTCCATCCCTAGAAAGCAGAGAATTTCTAATCCTGTGCAGGTTAATCAGGAAGAAGCACGCACGCTTTACCTGACATTTTGGAATGAAAAGTTCTGAATGAGAGCTAATGTCCCATGAATTTCACTCAATGAACTGGGGCATTTTATGAAGATTCTTCAGTTCTCTTTAGTAATACACCTACCTTTTAGCACAAATGTTTATCATTATTATTATTATTGAACAGACTTTTTTTTAGAGCTCACTATATATAAGATGCCTGTAGTGGTAGCCCTGTGGCATCCGATCCTGTCAGATCTCGGAAGCTAAGCAGGGTCAGGTCTGGTTAGTTAGTACCTGGATGGGACACCGCCTGGGAACACCAGAAGCTGTAGGCTTGGGAGAAGGACCTGGCAACCCTCTCCCAAAAATCAATCTGCCATTGAAAACCCTATGAACAGCAGAGAAGCACTGATAATAGTGTTTCCCCTGTTGAACAGAGGGTCGCTATGAGTTGGATACTGACTCAACAGCACCTAACAACAACAACATATATAAGATACTGTTCCTCACATTTTGCCTATATAAACTGCTTATATCCTAAGCACAACCAGTCTTATTCATCAGGCACTGGTATTGTTTGTACTTTACAAATGAAATTGAGGCCCAGAGAGGATAACTAAATCTCCATAGTCACACAGATTATCAGTGTCAAAGTAGGGACTTTAATTTTAGTCTTCTAGCTACAATAGGCAATGGTCCAGACCTGCTTCTGTCTAAACCTCCCAAAATACATATGATCTTAAAAGTTCTCATTCAAATTACATAGGGCGATTATTGTTATGTCTGTGAAAGGAAAAGCTTACTCTGTGTAACAAAGGAAGCCAGATTTTTCTCCACCAAATCCAGATCATATGTGGCTCTCTTCACTTTCCTAACTAAAACATTCTGTTCCAACAACCTCCCAAATGTTTTCCATGGATTAAAGTGCTAGAGGACCAAGTGGACATGCTCCTATGCCCCTCACTTCTTTACTAGGACCATCACCCAATCTCCTTGAACCAAAATTCCCACAATTTACTGGCACACTATCACAGATTAAAAGGAGAAACTGACTCAAATGTAACAATCATAGCATGGAGGTTTGTCATTCAATGAAGCCTAAAAATCACCTTTCTGGCATTGGTGTGATATATTTATTTTTAAAAGACACCTACATACCATTTACTTTTTTAAATTGACAAGGACATGTCAGTAAACATTTATGAAACACCATGTCTCCAGGGCCACATTAGGGGCAGGAGTCCTGAGATTAATGAGGCTGTACGGAACCTCTGCACAGAGCACAGAGAGGTTAAAACCCAGTGCCAGTGTATTAAATGAGGCAAACTAAGGCTTACACACCTGTAATCTCTGTGAGTTGAGAACAGTGTGTGGCAAGTTCAAGGGCAGAGGCAGCTTGTGCAAATTAGTGAGAGCATGTTTCAAAATTTAAAACGGGGCTGGGAGGTCGGTTTGGTGGTATAACATTTGTGCTGCATGCATGAGGCCCTAAGTTCAACCTTCCAGTATTGAAAAAAAAAAAAAAACCAAAAACTTATTTGCATTAAAATCAATGGACACAAAGACCTTAACTGAAATTATTTTTTAAGTAATAAAACGACCATAAGAACTTTTAGTTAAGGATGCATACATGTAGAGGCTTTTGTTTTTTTCTTTTTTAGGTCTCATATGAACAAAAAAAGTTATAAGGTATAGATTTTTTCCTAAGGTCAAGCTAAAGATATTTTGAAAATCAAGTCCCCAAACAAGGTTGATACATTTTAAAGAATTAATTAAAAATGAAATTCCATAGGAAATCATCCAGTTTTCAGGCTAGAAAATATGTTGGAAACAATGCATCTTTCAAATGGTCCATGTATGGTTTTGGTTTGTGGGTATTTAAACTCCCACATCACCCCTCAATGTAACAATATCTCTAAAGCAGGAATGATGTGGTGACGTCATGGTAAAAGCTGGAGAGGCTTTCAGACAGAGATAATAAACATGTTATCCTATTAACCATACGTTCACAGATACCGAGTCAACCCTGGTGGAGGAAAATCTTTATTATCATTGTGACCTCAGCCCGAAGTGCTCCCAGATGGTGCTGATTCAGTCTTCAGATCCAGTTCTAAAATGCTTTTTAAAGATAAGGCCTTCCCCAACCCACCAATGGAAAGCAGATCCATTATGTTTTCTTAAATACGCCATGCTTTTCTTATTTAACACCAACCACAATTTTTCAGCACATGATAACTTGTTTACTTATTCGATGACTTCCTCCCCAACTCAGTTACAGGCTCTAGAGATTATGGGTCTGTCTGCCTGGGGCATCACCTTGGCACAGTGCCTTGTATGTTACACTCAGGTTCAGTCTTCAATGAACTGATAAATGCTGCCATGGTCCACATCCTCACACAGAAATGTCTGAGCCATGGTCCACATCCTCACACAGAAATGTCTGAAGTTTGTCTGGGATGGAAAAATCTCTCTTCAGGAGCTCCAGGACCCATACTCGGCACACATCTTTGTTGTTGTTGTTGTTAGGTGCCGTCGAGTCAGTATCCAACTCATAGCGACCCTCATAGGGTTTTCAGTGGCTGACTGCTTCAGGATTGCCTTGGGAGTGGATTGCCAGGTCCTTCTCCCATTTTTGCGTTGCTGGGAATTGAACTTGGGTCCTCAGAGACTGCAGCGCAGCGTTCTGCCCACTGAGCTAAAACCCAGCCCTGCACACATCTTCAGGCATACATTAATCTGCCCCATTTAAACCTTTTGAAGCAATATGGCACAAAATAGCATTAACTAATAATTCACATCTGTACTTTGGGGAGCCTGCAGCTGTACCACTGTGGCGTCCAATCCCATTAGATCTCAGAAGCTAAGGAGGATCTGACCTGGTTAGTCCTTGGATGGGAGACTGCCTGGGAACACCAGGTTCTGGAGGCTTGGGAAAAGGACCTGGAAATCCATTCCCAAAAACAATCAGCTATTGAAAACCCTATGAATTACAGAGAAGCCCTGACAATAGTGTTTCACCTGTTGTATCTAGGGTTGCTATGAGTCAGACACTGACTCCAAGGCACCTAACAACAACAGCAACAACCACTTGTGAGTTAGAAATACCATTCCTATCCATTCACTCCAAAAGTAAGGAAAGGATAACGAAACATTAGCTGACAAAATTCATCTTTGGTTAAAGGACAAACATTTATATCTTTAAAATCCCATAATAATTTTTAGAAAGAGCACATAAAATTTAAAAATCCTTTTTTTTCCCAACTATTTAACCTCAGAGCAAAGAAACAATCTAAGCTACATCTGAAGACAGAAATTCATGGCTTTGGTTATGTCTAGTACCAGCTTACCCAAAATGACAGTGGATATCTTCCCACTATTCCTGTTATTCTATTCTAAAATTTCAGCCTAATGTATTTTGACATTGTATAGTCAACTTCTATTCAGTTCCACTAATAAAATCTAGTCTATCTTATTCATATTTACCACAATAGATGTGTGTTAAATTTGTTGAGAAAAACATGTTCCAGAGAATTTGAGACACATGGATATGATGTTATACGACATTGAAATGAATTTTATCCTTAGTGCTACCACTTGTGGACTAAATACATCACTTCAATTCAGAGCCTCTATTTACCCAGCTAAAAAGGGAAGGAATCAGACACTATCAGAATTAAGAAAATGAGTATTAAGGAGATTTTAGTTGCAAAGAACTCTACAAGGATAGGCAATTATTGATATCATCTGCACCCAAACTCTGTATTAAGACATGGCTCAAAGGATTCATGATCATAAATGCGTATGATGTGATAATGGTAGAACCATTATACCCCACTTCGGGTGTTTAATTTTATTGTAGCTCTCCTGGCCCCTGGCCACTCTTACTCCCTCTGCCTCAGGAGAATTGAGACCAATAATTTAATTGTTGACTTTGGAGGAAAAACTTGGCCCACACATAGCTCAGCATTTTTTTTTTTCTGGGAGTGACCTCTGCATAATGGCATAGAGACATTAACTTCCTTACATGCTTCTCACTGGCAGGTTCAGTTTTTGCTGGAGGAAGCCAGCCCCCATGTAGGACTCACCGCCAGTGATGACAATGTCAATAAAGAGCACCCACCATGGTCATGGATGATTCACGCCTCCTGATGTTCTGTCCTTGTCTTGCCCCCAACCCTGTTGATTCTGGCTAACTTGTGGAACGAATAGGATAATGTAGAAATGAACAGTGTTTAACTTTCTAAGGCAAAGCCATAAAAGAAGTTGTGACTTCTGTCTCGCTCTTTCCTGGTCTTTGCCCTCTGGGAGAAGCCAGCTGCCAGTGTCCTGAAGACACTCAAACAGTCCTTTGGAAAGGAACTGAGGCACCGCCCCACCCAACATCAACATTGTCTGCCACGTGATTGAACCATTTTAGAAGCAGAGCCTCCGTGTGCAACCGAGTTTCAGACTGCAGTCCAGGAGACTCAGAGCCGGACCCATCCACTAAGCCACTCCTGAACTCCTGATGTGGAGCTGTATAAATAATAAATGCATATTATTGTTTGAAGCTGCCAAATCTTGAGATAGTTTATACACAGTAATAGATAATTATGTCAAGATGTGCTACTAAATCATATCTGTTAGCAGATATGAACTACATTATTCAACATCCGCCTGAAATATTGTAGATGAAAGTTTAGCTTCCAAATGTGAATCTGTTGCACTTTTTGTCATGACTTTAGAACCTGAGCTGTGCATTTTATCACTTGCTCATCTATTCAACAAGCATTCGCCTCAACATCTATGAAATTCCAAGCACTGTGCAGAAGTTTTGAATACCAGAGGATAAGAAAATCTTTTCCACTGATGCTGAAGTTTTCCATAGTCTCATAAAATATCAAAAGGCACAACTATTAACAACTACCAAAGAACATCATAGTCAAACATTGAGTCAAATCTCAATAAACTAGCTGATGGGCTCTGAGGGCAGGGGAGACGTGTTCAGCTGTAATAAAATGGATTTGATGTATTTAACTAAAATTACCTCCTATGCACAATGTATGTAAGTCCACTGCTATATGGTAACTTTACAAGAATCTTCCTTGAAAAACAAAGCATAGTAGTTGAGAGCATAGTCTCTGGAGCTAGCCTGACTCAGTTTCTGTCCTGGCTCTGACTTTTGGGACCTGTGTGATCTTGGACAAATGACTTAAACGTTCTATGCAAGATATGTGCAGTATTTAGAGTGCTGCCTAGCACTCGCTGTATTATTATTTAGTATTACTGTTAAAATTTACAAAATCCATATGCAATATGTGTGTCACATTTATAATAGCACCTATTCCTATATTTTTATTTGGTATTACTACTAAAATTTACATTTTTATTTCTTGCAGTACTAAGTAGCTGAACCTATGGTGTCATGCATACTTTTGCAAGCACCCTACCAATAAGTTGCACCCCTAGCTGTCTCCCCCGGCCCTTTCTTTTTAATCTTGAGACAGGATCTCTCTAATTTACACTGGCTATTTTAGCTCAGTTGGTAGAGCGCTGCGCTGCAGTCTCCGAGGTCCCGAGTTCAATTCCCAGCCCAGCAAAAATGGGAGAAGGACCTGGCAATCCACTCCCAAGGCAATCCCGAAACAGTCAGCCATTGAAAACCCTATGAGGGTCTCTATGAGTTGGATACTGACTCAACAGCACCTAACAACAACAAACAACAACCTCTACCCTTGAGCTTGTGATTTTCCTGGCTCTACCTCCCAAGTCTCTGAGATTATCAGCATGATCTACCATGCCAAGCTACAAAATCTTTTTGATAGCGGTTAGGTTCAACATTTTCAAACATTTTTTCATCCACAAGAAAGTAAAATCATTCTCGTTATTTTCATCAATAGTTTGCCAAAAGATATATTATAGATTTTACTTAAGATTCCAAAAGTTTCAAGATAATCCTTTGCTCCAAGTTAGATTAACTTCCATGCTAGAATTTTATGTAGCCATTTTTTGACATACTAACAAGAATTATTAATGTTATTCTGTAAAGAAGAACTCATGATTTTCTTACCTCTCTGAACTCTTCATGTAACTGAGACAAAATGTAGAAGAAATTCCAAGGCCTAGTATCGAGGGGGATTCTAAGATTGCTGGGAGAGCCCTGCTAGTTTTAAGTTTTCAACATAGGAGAGAGAGAAACATTCAAGTTACATGGGTAAAAGTTGGTAAATGGTACTGTAGAATTCCAGAAAATATGGTTCTATTGTGTATAGGGTAGAGGTAAACCCAGGCACATTGGCAGGTGAGTCTGTGTGGGGAGCCATTGTGCAGAGAAAAGTTGACTTGGCATCTAACTAATGGCTTGTATTATTTACTGTGAAATATAAAGTTAGCCCATTCAATCGATAAGGAAGGAGAATGAAGTAATAAAATATCTTAAGAATGGAAAGGATTTCAAACAGATGAAAACTAGGTTGGGGCATAATTTTGAAGTGTCATGAATAACAGAACAAAAACTTTGGATTTCTATAACTTAGAATGAGTCACTTCATTTCATTTCAGACCTTAAATATTAGCTGTTGGATTGGCAATTAAAAGCTCATTGGTACCATTAATAAGAACCATTTCAATAAGGATGAGGAGCAACAGAGAGGATGAGATGGGATTTGGGAAACTTGTCTCCCAAATAAGCAAATTCTTTGGCCCTAAATTTCTACTCCTAGGAATATATTCCAAAATCTTTAAGGATTTGGCATGCTTCTCAGTCAATCTCCTTTACAAGGTCTGAGCCACGGACTACAGTCTGCTTTGCATTTTTGCAGATTTAACCATCTACAGACTGAAAATATTTGAAAAAAAATTGCATCCATATTGAGCATGTGCAGACCTTTTTCTTGTCATTATCCTCTAAACACAGTGTAACAAGAAGTTACATGTTGTTGTTAGGTGTTGTCAAGTCAGTGTTTGACTCATAGCGACTATGTACAACAGATGAAACAGTTTTGTTAGTGCTTCTCTGCTACTCATAGGATTTTCAATGGTTGATTGTTTTTTTAAGAGAGGGTTGCCAGGTCCTTCTCCCAAGCCTACAGCACCTGGTGTTTGCAGGCAGTCTAACATCTAAGTACTAATCAGGTCTGACCCTGCTTAGCTTCTGAGATCTGATGGGACCAGATGGCACAGTGGTATAGCTGCAGGCCAGAATTTACATTTTATTGAGTCTAGGGATTAACTTCATTGGGAGAGTTCTACTCTGCACTCTCTGAGGCCCTTGGTTCAATCCCCAGCACCACAAAAATTGGAGAAGGACCTGGCAACCCACTCCAGAAACAATCAGCCACTGAAAATTCTATGAATAGCAGAAAAGCACTGACATAATGCTGGGCATGGCACAAGGTTGGGGAGTGTTTCATTCTGTTGTACATAGGCTCACTATGAGTTGGACCCAACTCCACAGTACTTAACAACAACAACAAGAGGTGATTTAAAGTATAAATGATGCTATGTGTAGGTTATGTGCAAACACTATGCCATTTTATATAAGGGACTTAAGCATCCACAAATTTTGATAGCTGTGTAAGATCCTGGAACCATTCTCCTGACAAATACCCAAGGATAACTGTACTAATTAGGATAATTAGCTAAATGGAAAAGAAAACTAATCATATTATTACATGTAAGCTTAATATGATCATCAGTGAGTGACTATTTAGTAAAAGTTTAACAAGAAAACCCACCTTGACCTGTAGTTGAAAAGGGGGCTCCCAGCCTTGCCCTGCTGTGTGTTTTCTGACATATGTGTTTAGCAGTGCATTGGGGAATGGGCATGGGAGGGTGGGTAGCAAAAATTAGAGAGCAAGAGAAAGTGAGAACAATCAAGACGCGCAGAGAGATGGAGGTGGGGCAACCTGGGTCTCCAAAACAAACTCTTACCAGACTGATAGCTACAAAGGATACCTAGGGATTGGGCTGGCTTCTAGAATGCAGGGCTCAGAGCCAGGTCAGGTGCCCACCAGGGGAGTCATGGAAGGTGGAAGATGGATTGCTCTGCAGTAGTACAGAATATGGTTGAAGTGCAGAATAATAGTGCAGAATACGGTTAAAAAGTAGGAAGATCAAGTCTACAGCTGTCCCACCCTAGTGTCCAATGTCATCAAATCTTAGAAGTTATGAAGGGTTGGGTCTGATTAGTACTTGGATGGGAGACCACCTGGAAATATTAGATGCTGTAGGCGTGGGAGAAGGACCCTGCAGCCCACTCCCAAAACAATCAGCCATTGAAAACCCTGTGAATAGCGGAGAAGCCCTGACAGTAGTGCAGAGCATGGCACAGCGTTGGGGAGTGTTTTGTCTGTTGAACATAGGGTCACTCTGAGATGGACTTGACTGGACTGTGCCTAACAAGAAGAAGGAAGATTAAAAGGGAGAGATGATGAAAACAATATAGGAATGATAAGAGGGTAATATAAGTAAAGCTATGGAAGATATGTAAGGGAAGAAGAACTTAAGATGTAAAGTAAGGAAAAATTCCTAGTTTGTGATTTGGGCAACCAAGCAGATAATGTAGCCAAACACTAAGAAGGAATCCAGGAGGAGAAACAGATTTGTGTGGGATGGCAAGATATGTTCACTTGAATCGAAATGAAAATAGCATGTTGTGGCTCTATGAAATGAGGTTGCTTTTTACAAAAGTAACTTTGTGGTTCTCTGTATTAGTCAGTGCACTTATGTATTCAATAAGATTACTGGGGAATAATAATGCCAAAGTAGAGGAGCAGACCAGAGTGCATGGTAAAATAATGAATATGCATGGCTCTTGCCCTTAAAGAGCTTATTGAATAGGAGAGTTACAAAAATAGTGACAGGAATAATCCATAGGTGACGTCCAAAACGATTACTATGAGAGTTCAGGTGAAAAAGAAATCTGGTGGCAAGTTTTGGGAAACACATTTTTATAAAAGAAAGAAAGGGTGTAAATAATACCTAGAAGAAAGAGTAAGATTTTGATAGGTAGACAATGTAGAAGGAGAACAGGCCACACAGCAAACTATCATGGTTACTTAATTTGGCTGAAGTAGTTGTATTCAGGGTACTGCTGAGCAGCAATATTAGAAACCAAATTTGATCCTGGAAGAGGCCAGAGAATCAGGATTTGACTTAGGAGCAATAAGACTCTACTTTGAAGTTCTGGGAAGGGGAATGAATGACATCTAGGAGCTGTTTTTCCTAAGATTTATTTTAAATCTGCTGTAGCAGAGAGGCGGGCTGGGATTTAGCTCAGTTGGTAGAGCACTGCGCTGCAGTCTCTGAGGTCCCAAGTTCAATTCCCAGCACCACAAAAATGGGAGAAGGGCCTGGCAATCCACTCCCAAGGCAATCCCAAAAGAGTCAGCCATTGAAAACCCTATGAGGGCGCTGTGAGTCGGATACCGACTCGACAGCACCTAACAACAACAACAACAATAGCAGAGAGAGCATTTAAAGTGTTATTAGGGCTTGCCTAGAAAAATAGCACCTAATGTGGAAAAAAAGAAAACACAAGAAAGACCAATCCATGGGTCTTGTCTGATTGTCAGAGTTGACAGAAATGAACCAAATGATACCACAAGGTGTCAAACCAGTATTACTGGATGTGTCCTAGAGACAATAATCAAAATTGAGAAGATGGAAAGATTCTTGTCCTAGGTGAAAATAACAAGGTAACTTGTGGATAAATCCCTTTCAATATTCAAATAATGTTGCCTAAGCAGCCATTTGCAAACAAAAAAATGGGATAGGAGACCACCTGGGAACACCAGATACTGTAGGTTTGGGAGAAGGACCTGGCAACTCACTCCCAAAAAACAATCCACCACTGAAAACTCTATGAACAGCAGAGAAGGACTGACAATAGTGTTTCGCCTGTTGTACATAGGGTCGCTATGAGTCAGATACTGACTCCATGGCACCTAACAACAACAACAACAAGCAGCCATTTGCAAACAAACAAACAAACAAAAGTCAGGAAGAGTTTAGCCCAGAGTTTATTATATGTGGAGTGAGGAAAATCTGCAAAATATGATACAGATGGCAAAAATAATGATTCAGTCTTTCTAATACAATCCTTGTCACCCATTTATGATGTTTTTCCTATTTCACATGGCTAACCTCTGTAGGTTCAGAGATGTCTCTGTAATCTAAGCACCTAGAATATAATACAAATGGTCAGGCCATTTTGGTTTCCACAAATAAAGTCATTTCAACAATCTCAAGCCATAAAGGTTAATATAAGGCTCACTGAGCAAGATGAGACTTATGTAGAATATACTTTGGTCAAACCCAGGGCACATTCAGGACATATAGGGGTTGGAATGAGGTTCAGAAATCTTTCCACTATTTCTTTCCTTTTTTGCCTCCTTTTTTGAGTTTGTTTCCTACGATTTCCATTACAAAAGTTTGTAATTTTCTTCTCTTTTTTTCTACTTTCTATTTTGTACTTAATAATTTCTACATTCTCACAACTTCTGCTTTAGCATGGCCCATCATGATCCTTATGAATTCACGTTCTCTTTACATCCTTTCGTTTCTACCTCTTGCTGCTGTTACCTCTGAAATTTTCACTGTAGATTTTAATATCGATTCCAGAATGTATAAGATTTTTGGTCCAATTCATCCTTATTTTCACAGACCTTTTCAGACCTGCTTACTTCTTATGCTTCCTGGCCAGTTTATAAATTCCATGACTTGGGTTCACCACCCATGTTTGGTCCAGTAAGCTGAAGCCAAGCTGGGTAGATTTCATGATGAAAATATGACCCCAGTTCTCTACCTTTCCATTATAATCTTGTGAGTACAGTTGAGATGTCAAGTACAAATAGAGATTTTCCACCTGAGTTTAATTATGAATACTGCATATATTTAATTTAAAATGACTCAACACATATGTAGACACATAAAACCATAATTGTATTAAGTGCTATAGAAAATATGCTTATATGAAAGTAAAAAAATTCTTATTATATACCTGTGAAACATTGAAGATTTTAATATAATCAGTAATAACTAATAAACTAATAAAACTTTTGATCTCTAATTATTGCTTTGACTATATTGAAGTTATAAAGCTAAATTCAATGCAACTGGTGGTGTGCTATTTTGTTTGATTTTAACTTTCAAGTCATGATCCATAATGTACAAGTTGATTTTGTTCTATGACATATTCTATACTTTTTAGTTATTTTATCAGTATGTTTCTTTTTTGATTTATAGGACACATACTTCAAATCAGTGAGTGTGTTGTCAATTAATATCTTATTCACCCAGAAAGTTTAATAATACTGAAATACATGTTTTTTTCGTTTATGTTTTTTATTTCTGGTGCGGGGTCTAGGACCCTGGGGATCCTGGGGGATGTTGTTGAATGGATGATTTAGTTGAAGTTTCATACATTCATCTCTCTCAATTAAAATTTAAAAGATTTTATATTTATACTTATGGGCATGTGCATACACACATATTATAGAATGCCTGTAGGTTAGAATTAGTGTCTGTACCTCTCAAATCCACATAAATGATAAAGGAATTGCTGTAGGGCAATTTTATAATCAAGCACACATATATATAATTGTTCTTTCCTATCTCATACAGTTTAGCATTTGACTATTTTTTAACACTCCTTAAAAGGCTTGTGGGCTGGGATTTAGCTCAGTTGGTAGAGCGCTGCTCTGCAGTCTCTGAGGTCCCGAGTTTGATTCCCAGCACTGCAAAATGGGAGAAGGATGTGGCAACCCACTCCCAAGGCAATCCCGAAACAGTCAGCCATTGAAAACCCTATGAGGGTCGCTATGAGTCGGATACAGACTCGAGGGCACCCAACAACAACAACAAAAGGCTTGAGTGATACATAATGGAAGTTAGAGCAAGATCTTTCAGACCTTTCTTCTAACTCACTCATAGCATGAAAGGATCTAAATACATTTACCATTTCTTTTCTCTTTGTCCTTCATGTCATGTTAATTTTTGTCTCTATTAATAATTCTCAAAGATGAATAGTTCCTTCATAAAAACAGCCAGCCAGATTCACGATGGATTTTCCATATGTACATATGAATACCAATGATTAGAAACTAATTCCTGGGTCATTAAACCTTGTGATTACTTCTTCCTAGTTATTCTTCCATTTTTTTAATCGTAGCAGTACAGTGAGGAAAGAAAAGAGAAATAAATGATGGAGATAACCATTTATATTTTTAAGCCATTATAAGGACTACTCAGAAATAGCTCCTTTCACTCATAAAATAATCAAAGATACTGTGTAATTCCTCATATATTTAAAACCCATTAGGGAAAGTAGTGTGCAGTCATTGATAATACTAGCAGCAAAGCTTGGCATAGTGGCACATGCCTGTAACCATAGCGACTTGGGAAGTAGAGGCAGGAGGATCACAGGTTTAAGCCAGGAACAGTGGTGTCTCAATTTAAAAAATAAAAAAGGAGCTAGGGTGCACCTCAGTGGCATAGTGATGCAAAGTATGCATGAGGCTCTGGGCTCGGGTCCCCAAGTACTGCAAAAAAATAAAAGATAAGGCTGGCACAGTGGCACATGCTTGTAAGACCAGCAACTTGGGAGGTGGAGGCAGGAGGATTGCAAGTTCGAGACCAGAGGCAGTCTGCGTAATTTAGTGAAACCCTGTCTCAAAAAAAGTAAAAAACTGGGCTGGGGGTGCAGCTCGGTGGTATAACACTTGCAAAGCATGCAAGTGAGAGGCCCTGGGCTCAACCCCCAGTACCACAAAAATAAATAAATAAAAGATAAAAGATAAAAGATAAATAATACCTCAAATGAATAAGACCATTTTCCTGTCTTCAAAAAGTCTTCAACCTAGGTGAGAAAGAGAACTTTGATCAAACAGATGAAATAAAGTTTTATAAGACCCACATGATGAATACAACATATTAAAAAAAAAAAACCTTAGTTTTTCAACTCAGCGTAATTTCACCTATTTCTGTTTTGACTCTCATTTTCCTGGATGACAGCCACTTAGTGTCACCATCTCAGTGAAGGATGGGCAACTTTAAGAAAACTTTTTGGTTTCTTCTGACAAAGCTTCCTTGGTCAATGCAGAGTCTGCCTTCCCACTGATCACGGAAACTGGTTTTTCAGCTTCGGTAAGGATGGAGGGGAAAGAAGAGGGGGAAGAAGGAAGAACAAGTGAAGTAAGTAAGAGATCACCAGGTGACATGGCAGAAATGGGAGACTAGGTAATAGAAGGACATGTGGACACACACGCGAGGATAAAAGCATGTGGGTAGATGGTTGGCTTGATTGGAGCATCTGATGAAAGCATGGGAAAGGTAGGAGAGCAGCTGCATTAGCTTTGTTAGGCAGCATTGGAATAACAGCTTTCGTTATACCCTAGCAAAGACACTGGGCTGTCCTCTAGTTGTAACAGTGGCTTCATAAAACAACAACACTTTTGAAACAGCTGAGTAATACCATTAGATGTGCATTTTTGATGAGCTTTCTGATGGCACAGAGATGATGGATTGGAGAAGAGTACATAAAGGAAGACTGGATTGGATAACTGCAATTCCCACATAACAACTGAGGAAACCCTCAAAGGGCCATAGTGATAGGAAGGATCAAATATGAAAACTGTTAAGTTAAACTCAGATGACAACAGAGCTGCTGAGTGCTCAAATGATGCTCTTGTAGTTATGGAAGTTGTGAAGTCCTATGCTAGTCTATCTACAAGCTAGAAGACAAGGGAAGGTATGGTGTGATTCAATCTAACTTCAAAAGTCTCAGAACCAAAGAAGCCAGGGGTGTAACCTCAGGCCAAAGCTAAAGGCTTTAGAACCTGAAGGGCCTCTGCTGCAAGTCCCAGAGTCCAAAGGTCAGAGAATCTGGAGTTGTGATGCCCAAGGTCTAGAATAGAAAGATGTTCCAGCTCAGAGAGACAAAGAGAAAGAAAGAAAAGAGAGAGCTTGCCCTTCTTCTACCTCTTCGTTCCATCTGGACTCCTAGCTCTTTGGATGGTGCCCAACACATTTAGGGTGGATCCTCCCCACTCAGGCCTGCAGCCATAGCCCTGTGGCATCCGATCCCCATCAGATCTCAGAAGCTAAGCAGGGTTGGGCCTGGTTAGTACCTGGATGGGAGACTGCCTGGGAACACCAGAAGCTGTAGGCTTGGGAGAAGGACCTGGCAACCCCCTCCCAAAAATCAATCTGCCATTGAAAACCCTATGAACAGCAGAGAAGCACTGACAATAGTGTTTCCCCTGTGGTACAGAGGGTCGCTATGAGTCGGATACTGACTCGACGGCACCTAAC
>VMDO01026514.1:0-26604 GCA_007922755.1 Pedetes capensis | reverse complement strand
CCAGTACCAGTATATGATTGTCCTTTCTCATAGTCCTTCAACAACAAACATTAAACTTTGCTAACTGATTATACAAAATCTTATCTCAATCTTTTAGCTTGTCTTTCAATTACTAGTGAGGTTGAGACTTTTTGATAGTTTTATTTGCTCTTTAGTGAGATTCTTGTTCATGATTTTTGCCCATTATTCTACTAATCTTTTTATATTTCTCTTATTGACTGATAGGAGCTCTACATTAACACAAATTTCCTATTTATCTTTTCATTTTACTTACGATATGCTTTGCTTTTCAAGTTTTAAAATTATGAAGTCTACTCATCTATTTTTTCCCTTTTCTACTTTCTGTTTTTGTCTTCATGCTTACAAGGGTCTTCTTCATGCTGCTTATGTGATCATGTATATACATACAATTCTGTAGTTTAATATTTTAATATTTTAATTTAAGTATTTAATGTATTTTAATTTTATTTTAGAACAAGAAGTCCACTAAGGCTCTTCTTTCCCTAAATGATAAGTTGTCCAAATATTCTGGTGTTCTTTGTAAAAAAGAAAAAGTATAATAATACTCTTAATTTTCCACAATACTACTGCCTCAATGTACTGACCATACATGATTACCATAAATTTCTCTTATTTCCAACACTACACCAACTTTAAGGAACCTTGTTGTTGTTATGTGCCGTCGAGTCATGCCTGACTCATAGTGACCCTCATAGGGTTTTCAATGGCTGATTGTTTCAGGATTGCCTTGGGAGTGGATTGCCAAGCCCTTCTCCCATTTTTGCGGTGCTGGGAATTGAACTCGGGAACTCAGAGACTGCAGAGCGGCATTCTACCAACTGAGCTAAATCCCAACCCACCTTACAGAAGTAGAACATCTAATAATGCCCTCTGCTCTGTGTCACACACTCTGAACATTTCCCAAAGGCCAATGAATGGGATTCCTTACAATATCCTAACCAGCATTTCACTAGTCTTAAAGAACTTCCCATGCATCAACTGTTACAATATCATCCCTGAGCTGACCCAGAGATGTTTATTTTAGAAAGCACAGAAAAGAGAAAAGGACACATTCTCTTTTGCTGAGGCATCTTTAAGATTTTGAATAAAGTATCAATTATTTTGGAATGGAAATCCCCATAAAATATTAAGGACATCAAACAATTACTGGAGTTCTTCCAGTTTTCCACTCTAATAACCCTACTAACAAGCCTTATGAAGAAGTAACTCTTGCCCTTTTTTCTTGACCACCAACATGCCATCCAGACGGCAGAAAACCCCAAACCTTCAGGCCACATGAGGCATGGCCATTGACACATTGGCAAGCTGGTGACATACATCACCACAAGATCAACTTCCAAAAAAATCACCCAGAGTATTTTGGGAAAATTCGTATGAGGCATGACCACTTAAAGAGGAACCAGAGCTTCTGCCCAACTGTCAACCTTAATAAATCATAGATATTGGTCAGGGAGCAGACATGAACAAATGCTGCCAAAAACAAGACTGGAACTTCTCCCATCACTGAAGGGGTACAATCAGACTATGATTACAACGTTGTGGGGAAGGGAAAGCTCCCCAAATATCCTGTCATTATGGAGGCCAAATTCTTCAGTGGAATCACTGAGAAGATTATGAGTGTTGGGGAGAAGAGGTCCTGGTGGCTTGAAGCCACACAGAAGGTGGTTTCTTAAATGCTAATAAATGCTTGAAGAAGGAGGAGGAAGAAAAGGAAGGCTAGTCTCTGGCTCTAGACACACTTATCCAGCAATTTAAATCCCTGTTTACCTCTGCCTTTATCCTTGCCTACCCAATCCCAACATGCTCCTAAATTATTAAAGCCAAACTCTAATTCAATGGAAAGAATTATTTAATCACATATTTCCTCCAAAACATATTATCTTATTCTTGTACCTACTTCTTAAGGAACATGGCTTTGGTCAAAGTTATGTACATAATGTGAAAACAGGAATTACTGCCTTCTAGGTAGAGACATGCCTGCAGCCATAGCCCTATGGCACCTGATCCCATCAGATCTCAGAAGCTAAGCAGGGTCAGGCCTAGTTAGTACTTGTATGGGAGACCATCTGGGAACACCAGGTGCTGTAGGCTTGGGAGATGGACCTGGCAACCCACTCCCAAAAATTAATCTGCCATTGGAAACTCTATGAACAGCAGAGAAGTACTGACAATAGTGTTTTGCCTGTTGTACACAGGGTCGCAATGAGTTGGATACTGACTCAATGGCACCTAACAACAGGTACAGACATACTACTTCAAAGTCTTCAAGTTCTTGTGATACTAAGGTCAAATACTATTGGATAAAATGGACAAATCAGAAAACTCAGTTTTTGACAAATAGAGAAATATTTGTAAAGTTGTTTAAGTTTTATACCCAATATAGATGGTATCACTAAGCAAATGCCCTATCGTATAATCCAAAAAACAAGAGAATCCCAGACACTTCCCCACCCCAAAAGATATCCTGGTCTAAAAAACTGTATCCAGCCAGCATCAGATGAAATTACAATAACCTAATACAGAAGAAAAGTATTAAGTATGCATAGCTGAGATCCAGGGCATCTTTTGTAGAGATAGAAACGAAAGCCAGTCATGTGGCACACCCTTGTAATCCCAGCAACTCAGCAGGCAGAGGCAAGAGGATCATGAGTTCAGAAGTGAATGGCAGCCTGTGTAACATAGCAAGACTCTGTCTCAAAATAGAGTTAAAACTGGGCTGGGAGTGCAGCTCAGTAGTAGAGCATTTGCAAAGTATGTGTGATGCCCTGGGCTCAACCCCCAAGTAAGAAAGAGAGAAAGAGGGAGAGAGAGAGGGAGGGGGGGGAAGGAAAATAAAAAAAAAAGAAAAGAAAGAAAAAAGGAATAAAGAAAGAAAAATAAAGAGAAAGAAGAGAGAAGAAAAGAGAACAAAGGAAAGAAGAAAATAAAATGAGAGGATAGATAGCCTTTCCAAAGGGTATTCTATTTGTGTAATGAGAAAAGCCCACACATAAGCTATGTTCTTCTGCCATGGGCAGTTCAAAAGTCATTTGGAAAAATATCCTCCCAAATACATGCCCACATACACTTGTGAAGCACACACCTAGATCAAAGGTGCATTAATTCAAAAAATATTGGGCACTTTTTATGTGTCATGTACCATGTAAGAGGGTGAGGTTGAAATAATAAATCAAATTATCATGGTTCTTATCCCTTTGAAGTTCAGGGTGCAGTGAAAGTAGACATATTGCAAACATAATTGCAATTAAGTTGATCACACTGCTATGATTCAGAAAGTACAGGATAGACCCAGAAAGTCCAACAAGTTCCTCTATTTACCTTAATTTCTAAAAAAAAATAAAACCTGGGAAGTTGTCCTAATTGATAATATCATGCAGCTCTCCCTAAAGCAGAGTCATTGTCCTAAAACATAAAATCTATATTTGGGGATGTAGGTAGGTGATAGAGCACTTAACTAGCATGGATAAGGCCCTAGGTTAAATCTCCACTACTGGGAAGGCGCGCACACACACATACATACACACACACAGATGGACATACACACAAATCTGGTGATGTTAAACATTTATTTCAAATTCCTTGGTCCCTATCAAATAAACTTCAAGCTCCTGGGTTATCATGGCAACTGATGTCCTTCACAATTGGCCATACTTGTTTTGTTTCCTGACACCCCTCCAGTTCTCTCCCAGTGGATACCACATTAGCACATACTAAGCCATGCCCCCAAAATACCAGGTACTGTTAGGCTTCATGCCAATCTTATTTCACTCTAAAAATAATTTTTCCATTCAAATCTATCTTTAACATTGTTGTTAAGTGTCATCGAGTCACTTCTGACTCATAGTGACCCTCACAGGGTTTTCAATGGCTGATTGTTTCAGGATTGCTTTGGGAGAGGATTGTCCCATTTTTGTAGTGCTGGGGATTGAACCTGAATCTACAGAGAGAGCTTAGTAGCACTCAACTAACTGAGCTAAACCCCAGCCCATCCTTAACATACCTAACGTAAAACTGATCATGTAATTCCCCTTTGCAGTAGTTTAGATCTTACATGTCCCCCAAAGGCCCATATATTGGAAGAGGCCTGGTCCCTAGGGAGGCAGTATTGAGAGATGATAAAAATCTTCATAGAAATGGAACCTATTGGGAGGTCTTCAGATCATTGAAGGTGTGCCCTTGAAGAAGATAGTAAGACCTTTGTCCCTTCCTTTTTTTCTTTTTGTTCTCTAACTATGAACAGCTTTGCTCTACTACACACTCTTGCCATGATGTGCTGCCCCCCAAACCATAGGCCTAAAAGCAATGGGTCTGCCTAACCAGAACTTCCAGAAATGTGAGCTAAAATAACCTTTTCTTCTATTAAGTTGATTTTCTTGGGTATTTGTTATAGTGATAGAATGTTGACTCATGCACTTTCCTTAAAGCCTCTCAATGGTTCTCCTTTACTACCAAGATAAAGTTCAAACTTTATAATATATTGTGTAAGGCCTTCCATGATCTAGCCTCCTCTTACTTTCTTAATATAACTTCTTAACATTTTTCTGCTTTGCATTTCATATTCTAGCCATTCAAACTGCTTGTAGTTCTCTATCTGCACAATACTACTTCTCATCTCTGCTTTTGTGGGTAGTCTTCCCTCTAAGAATATCTCAGCCATCCCCACCTCCTTCATTTGCCTACTTCTTACATATTCTTTAACACTCAGTTCAGATAATATCTCCCAGAAATCTTCCCAATTACCTTATCTCAAAAGCTGGGTGAAATATTCCTCATACATCCACCCCAAACACAATTTATAAAGTTCAATCACAGTTTTTGTTTTATTGCATTATATATATCCTTTTGTGTTCCAGTGAATCCATTTGATTGGTAGCTTTCTAAATGGAGAAACTCTATCTTAACACTCAGTATATGCCCAAAGTCTAGCAATATGTGGCACACAAAAAAATGCTTGATGATTAAATTAACAAATAAATGAAATATCCTGTCATTTGATAACCAAACCAATTCTCTTCCCCCAATCTAACAGTGAAAAGGGGCCTTATGGGAAAAAAAATCTGCTATAAACCTAGTCATGAAGTCCTTTTCAGAAACTCGTCAAACTTAGTTAAGATTGTTTAACATTGTACATCTGTAGCTTCCATACCCAAATACTATATTTGTTCAAAAGGATATCTTCACTAAATATACTTGCTACTTACTTACAACTCTAACAAAGAATAATGTTTATTTTTATTCTACATATTTTCTAATTGTGATTATCTGTTTATGTGTCAGTCTTCCAAAAGAGTAAGAACTTCTTAAAGCCTCACACCCAGTACAATGTTTACACATAGTAGGCATTCAAAACTTCTTGTCAAATGAATGTATAAGACATTAGTTGTATGTTGTCTCTTCTTCAAGAAATGCCTTTTTCCTCCTTTTCTCGCCTAGAAAAAATATATATACTTCTTCTTTTGGGTTCAACTCAAACATCAGCCCTTTCTAACTTAGCTGAAACAGAACTGATTACTTCCTTATTTGGACTACCACAGTTCATTGTACATGTAATTTTTGTAGCATTAACTACATTGTAGTGTAATTAAATTTAAGAACCGCCATTCCTTCAAACAAAACAAATAACAAATGCTGGCAAAGATGTGGAGAAAGAAGAACACTCTTACACTGTTGGTGGGACTGTAAATTGCTTCAACCACTTTGGAGATCAATATGGAGATACCTCAGAAAACTAAAAATAGAACTGCCATATGACCTAGCTATACCACTGCTGAGAATATACCAAAGGGAGATAAGTCATCATACCACAGAGACACCTCCATCTCCATATTCAATGCAGTACTCTTCCAAATAACAAGGATATGGAGCTAACCAAGGTTCCCATCAACAGCAGAATGGATAAAAAAATTATCATACATATACACAATGGAATACTACTCAGCAATTAAAAGTGAAATAATGTCATTTGCAGCAAAATGGATGGAACTAGAGAACATCGTCTTAAGTGAACACAAGCTCAAAAAGAGAAATACCATATGTTCTCACCCTGAATCTTACTTAAAGGAAGAAAAAATCCTATACATAAGATGATACAGGAAAATGCATAGTTAAACAGCAAAGAATGTATAATATAAGGAATAGAAAGAAGGAGGGAGGAAACTAGCAAACGGAAGTTAAGATTGTGGAAGGTGGGATGGGGAAGAGAAATAATGTAGTGGGATTAAGGGGAGATAATCTCAGTGTAAGCAATGCAACTTCATGAGTACATGGGAAAAATAGGGGAACATAACCCAAATATGTATATGAGTTTTACTACATATAAGTCAAAAGGTTCCATAAACCTTGTAAGTAGATAAAAGTATAACCAAAGTTGATGTAATAGTTGCATAATCAAAAAAGCCAATGCTGCATTACTCTATACCCCACCAACATTTACAAATAGAGGGAGAAAAAAAAGAACCACCATTCCTATATGTGAACTCCTCAAGAGTAACAACTTGGATTATTTACGTTTGTTATATCCTGTACATAACATATTGTTGGAAGCTTTTTAGTTGGACCTGACTGATAGCAACCCTATGTGCAACAGAACAAAACACTGCCCAACACTGTGCCATGCACAAGATCTTTTTATGTTTGAGCCCAATGTTGCAGTCACTATGCTTCTTCTCATTTTGAGTTGTACCACGTCACCAAAACGAGGTCCCAGGAGATTTACTCCATTTCTGTCATTAAGGCCACCTCTATTTTGAGATGGCAACTCTTCCCCAGTCATTTCTTAAATAACTTTCAGCCTGGGGGCTGATTTTTGAGCACTATATTTGACAGTGCTTCTCTGTTATTCATAGGGTTTTCAATGGCTAATTGTTTGGGGAGTGGGCTGCTGAGTCCTTCTCTCTAGTCTGCCTTAGTCTGGAAGCTCACCTGAAACCTGCCCAATGTGGATGGCTTTGCTGGTATCTTAAATACTAGTAGCATAGCTTTCAGCATCACAGCAACATGCAAGCCCTCACAGCATTTATTTAGCAAGACACAAGTTGACAGACACGTGGGGGACCTAACGCATAGAAGAGCCTAAATAGTAGTTTTTCAAATTAGATTGAAAGAGGGAACAGTAATAACAGGATAAACATGATATGTGTTATAACAATGAAACAAAGGCAAAATCAAAAGGAATTTCTGAGCTTCTGTTTAAGATGTCTGACTATCAGCATCCCCCACAAAACTCAGGGAAAGCAAAGAGCAGGATAGGAGAGAATGGTCTTTATCCTAAACAAAGAACAACAAGGAAAGCATAGTGATGACAGAGGAAATGACAGAACAGACTCAAGATGCAGAGAACTGAAGTCTCATGCACAGATAAATGAATAAGATCAGCCTTAGCATTGCCACGCAGCTACCCAGCAGGGGAAATGAAACCTCACCACAAACGTAAACCAGACACCTGATGATCTGCTGAATAGTCTGGCAATAAACAAAGATAAACTGCTGAATAGGTAACCTAGGAAAGCATCACCACAGTTACAGGGACTGAGAGAGAATCACAAAGCAATTTCAAGTCTGTGGGAAAATCTGCCCCCTTGAGCCAGGCACAGTGGTGCATGCCTGTAATCGCAACAACCCAGGAGGCAGATGCAGGAAGAGCCCAAGTTTGAGACCAGAGGCAATCTGCATAATTTAGCAAGACCCTGTTTCAAAAGGTAAAAAAAAAAAAAACTGAGCTGAGCGTGCAGCTCAGTGGTACAGCACTTGCAAGGCATGCAAGCACCTCCAGTACCTCTAGAAAAGAAAAGATAAGATAAAATAAAATAAGATAAGATAAGAATAGAAAAAATCTGCAGGTTCTTTTGCCTGCTGAACCAAAGCAGAGCTGAGAGTCCTACCCACACCTGTTCTAGACCAATCCAAATGTCCCAGTAATCAAACAAAAAGCCTGGCCAGTACTCTGCCCCCATACATACCACCTGGGCAAAATATAGACATGCAGAGCAGCTGGGGGTCAGCAGGAAAATCAAAAACACTCTCCCAACCTGTGGAGTGGAGATGCACTCCTGTGCATATTCCCAAGCCACACCCAGAGACCCAACAATCTAACAAAAGTCCTTGTGGCTCTGTGGTTCCATCCATAGGTCCTGAGAGTGAGACAGCCACATGAGACAGTTGTAAGTCAGAGGTGAAAAACAAAACCCTATAAGGGACACTATGAGTCAGACATGACTTGATGGCACCTAACAGCATAACATTGTAAGTGATATAACAGATACAAACATGTAGGTTCTTCTATTTTTTATACAGGAAATCAGCAGACATATTTTTAAGGCTGCTTTTTCCTTACTCTCCAACACTCCCTTTCTGCTTGCTCTTCTTCCTTACTCTTATCTAATCATATTCTTTCTCTCTCTTGTCTCTTACCTCTTTCCCTCAATTTCATTCCTCTGCTACTGATATCTTTACTGCAGTTAAGGCCAAAGTCTAAAATTACTCTATACAATCCCTACCATTTCTTCTCCCTAGACAACTTTTCATGTACTAGATGACTTAAAATTAGGTTGATGAAATTTATAAATCTAGATGTGATAGGATTTATTGTCATACAATCAGCATGCTTTGTCCTCTCCAAGTGATATGGGAAACCAAGACTTTAAAAGCAGTCTGCACAAAAAGAAGACATGCAAATAAATCAGGAAGAGATACCAGACTAACAGATGCAGAAGATGCAAAATAGAATCACACAGAACATGAAAAAGCAAGATGACAGGTCATTTCCAAATGACCTTAACTCCACAGTAATTGAAAACAGAGAAGGTGAGATCCATAATTTGTCAAAAAATTCAAAAGACTACTTATAAAAATGATAGGTGAATTCAAAGGAAACACAATTCAGCAGATGAATGCAATCCAGACAACTGACAAAAAAAGCACCAAACTTAGAAGAAAAATTCAGCAAATAAGTTAAAATCTTGAAAAAAATCAAACAGGAATAATGGAAATGAAAACACAATGAATTAGATAAAGATCACTGTATAGAGTAAAATCAGCAGACTGGACCAGCCAAAACAAAGAATATCAGTGATAGAAAACAAGGTTGAAGAATTAAGTGAATCAAATACAAAGAAAAAAATAAAACAATATGACCACAATTTCCAAGAAGCATGGAAAAAAATGAAAAGATGTAACCTAAGAATACATGATGTAGAATGAATAGAAACTAAAACCAAAGGCTTAGGAAACTTATTCAATGAAATATTAACAGAAAACTTTACAAATCTAGGGGAAGAAATATACACCCAAATAAGATAGGAATCCAGAACCCCAAAAAGACATGACCAGAAAAGAACCTCTCCACATCTCATTATAGTTGGAATGCTAAATTTTCAAAACAAAGAAACAATTCTAAGGGCTGCAGGAGAAAAATGCCAATTCACATACAAAGGCAAATACATCAAAATAACATTAGACTTCTCAGCAGTAAAACCTAAAAGCAAGAAAAGCATGGACTGATATATTTTAAGTCCTAAAAGCAAATAATTCCCAACCAAGAATATTATGTCCAGCAAAATTATCCTTTCAAATAGAGAAATAAAGATCTTCCAAGACAAACAAAAACTTAAGCACTTCATGACCACAAAATTAGTATTACAGAGGATGTTAAGGAAATCCTAAATACAAAAGAAGAAACACAAAAACAAATGCAAGACCACAGGAATGAATAAAATCTACAAGAGGAACAAAAGCTAAGAAAGAATAAAGGACATTCAATTTAATAAACCAGCAAAACCATAATATGAACAGGGGATAGAGTAAAGATCAATCAATACTCAAACCAACTAGAAAAAAAAAAATTACACAAAACAACAAATTCCTTTCAGTAATAACCCTAAACAGTAACAGTTTTCACTTTTCTCTTAAGAGGGTCAGATTAGCCAACTAGATTATGAAAGACAGTCCAACAATTTGATGCCTTCAAGAAACTCACCTCATTCAAAAGGATATACACAGACTGAAAATAACAGGATGGAAAACAATTTATCAAGCATGGAGAAGCCTTAAAAAAGCAAGGGTTGCTATACTGATATCTAACAAAGTTAACCTCAGCCCTAAAATGATCAAAAGGCATAAAGAAGGTTACTACACATTAATAAAGAGAACAATCAACCAAGAAGAAATAACAATTGTAAATATCTATGCACCAAACACTGGCATACCTAATTTCATAAACAAACATTATTGACCATAAAGGAACACATAGGTCCAAACACAATCATTATAGGCAACCTCAATATCCCACTCTCGCCAATATATACATCAACAAAACAAAAAAAGTCAGTAAAGAAATCATGGACTTAGTCAACACCACAGATGAAGCAGAATTAAAAGATATCTACAGAATATTCCAGGCCTGGGATTTAGCTCAGTTGGTAGAGCACTGTGCTGCAGTCTCTGAGGTCCCGAGTTCAATTCCCATCACTGCAAAAATGGGAGAAGGACCTGGCAATCCACTCCCAAGGCAATCCCAAAACAGTCAGCCATTGAAAACCCTATGAGGGTCACTATGAGCTGGATACCTACTCGACCGCACCTAACAACAACAACAACAACAGAATATTCCACCTATCAGATTAGGAATGCACATGCTTCACAAAGCCATGTGGAAATTTTTCTAAAATGGACCACATTTTAGTTCACAAAACTAGCCTCAACAAATAGAAAAAAATTTAAATCATTCCTTGCATCTTATCAGATCACAATGGAATAAAACTAGAATTCAATAGCAAAAGAATCGCTAAGAATGTTACAAGTGCATGGAAATTAAATAACACACTTTTGAATGATCAACTGGCCACTGAAGAAAACAGAAAGGGTATTAAAAAGTTCCTACAATCAAATGAAAATGACAATACAATCTAACAAATCCTTTGAGATACAGCAAAGGCACTTCTACAAGGAAAATTCATAGCTATGAGTGCCGACATCAAAAAGATAGGGAAATCTCAAATCAATAACTTAATGATATACTCTAAGGCATTAGAAAAACAACAAGCCAATGCCAAAACTACAACACAAAAAGAAATCATTAAGATGAAGACATAAATGATTGACATAGAAAGTAAGAAAACAATATAAAGAATCAATGAAACCAAGAGGTGTTTTTTTTTTTTAAGTTAAACAAGGTTGACAAATCCTTGGCCAAACTAAAAACAAGATAGAGCAGATCCAAATTAGTAAAATAGAGATGAAGAAGGGTTCATAACAAGAGATACCAATAAAATACAGAGATTTATGAGATTACTTCAAGAACTCATAATCCCCCCAAAATAAAAATAAAAATAAAGAAGAAATGGATAAATTCCTTAATGCTTATGACCTACCAAAATTAAATCCAGAAGATATAAATAAATTAAAAACACCTATAACAAGCAATGAATTTTAGGCAGTAACAAAGAACCTTCCAACAAAGAAGCTTCCAACAAAGAACCTGTCAAGACCTTCCAACCAGGTCTTAAAAATGTTCACAGCCGAATTCTATCAAACCTTTAAAGAAGAATTAACATCTACCCTCCTTAAATTATTGAAGAAAATAGAAAGGGAAGGTATACTTTGAAAATCATCATATGAAACCAGTACCATACTGATACCCAAACCAGATAAGGACACTACAGAAAATGAAAACTATAGACCAATTTCTCTAATGAACATTGGTGCAAAAGTCCTTAATAAAATTCTTGAAAACTGAATACAGCAACACATAAAAAAGATCATACAACATGACCAAGAGGGCATCATTTCATAGGTGCAAGGTGGGTTCAACATATGCAAATCAATAAATGTAATAAAACACATCAACAGACTCAGTCACTGGAATCACATGATCATCTCACTAGATGCAGAAAAAGCTTTCAATGAAGTTCAATATCCCTTTATGATAAAAGTCCTGAAGAAACTGGGAGTAGAAGGAACATGCCTCAACATCATAAAGGCTATATATGAAACAGGTAACATTATACTAAATGGGGAAAAATTGAAACCACTCCGTCTAAGATCAGGAATGTGAGAAAGATGCCCACTGTCTCCATTCTTGATTGATATAATGATTAAAGTTCTAGCCAGAGCAATAAGGCATGAGGAAAAAATAAAAGGGATACAAATAGGGAATGAAAGGTCAAATTGTCTCTATTTTCAGATGGTATGATCCTATACTTAAAAGTCTGTATATCCCCAATAGAAAACTCTTAGAACTAATTAGCTCCTTTAGCAAAATAGTAAGATACAAAATAAACATTGAAAAATCAGTAGCATTTCTATATAGCAATAATGAATAGGAAGAGAAAGAAATTACAATGATAATCCCATTCACAATAGCCCAACAAAAAAGTAAATATTTAGGAATTAACCTAACCAAAGGTTATAAAGACGTCTACAGTGCGAATGTCAAAACACTAAAGAAATAAAGACAATGATACTAGAAGATGGAAAGACTTCCCTTGCTATGGCGGGTAAGAAAGAATATTGTGAAAATGGCTATACTACCAAAAGTAATCTATAGATTTAAAGCAATTTCCATCATATCCCAATTATATACTTCACAGAAATAAAAAAAAGCCTAAAATTCATAGGGAAGCACAAAAGACACTGTATAGCCAAAACAATCCTACGCAGCAAAATCAGTACAGAAGGCATCACAGTACCTGACTCCAACTATAGTACGGCACCTAACAACAACAATAATTATACTCATCACCCTCTGTCTGCAGCCATAGTACCCTGGCATCCAATCCTGCCTGATCTCAGAAGCTAAGTAGGGTCAGCCTTGTTAGTCTTTGGATGGGAGACCGCCTGGGAATACCAGGTGTTGCAAGCTAGGGAGAAGGACCTGACAACCCACTCACAAAACAATCTGCCACTGAAAACCCTAAGAATAGCAGAGAACCACTGGCAGTAGTGCTGGGCATGGCACAGTGTCGGGGAGTGCTTCATCTGTTGTACATAGTGTCACTATGAATTGGACTCAACTCAATAGCATCTAACAACAAACAAGGCCATGGTACCAAAAACAGCATGGTACTGGCACAAAAAGAGGCAAGAAGATCAATGGAGCAGAAGAGAACACCCAGATATGCACCTATGCACCTACGGTTACGTGATGTTCGACAAAGGTGCCAAAGACATACATTGTAGAAAAGACAGGGTCTTCAATAATTGGTTCTGGGAAAACTGGATATCCATATGAGGAAAAATGAAAATAGAGCCCTATCTCTCTCCTGTATGAAAATCAATTCTAAATGGATCAGAGATTTCAGTGTAAAAGTGGAAACTTTGAAACTACCAGAATCAAATGTAGGGAACACACTCCAATACATAGGCCCACAGGCAAGTTCTTTCTTAAAAAAAAAAAAAAAAGACAATAGCCCAAGAAATAACACCAAGAATTGACAAAGGAAATAATAAAGGGAGGGCCTACAGAATGGGAGAAAATATTTGCTTCCTACACATTTGACAAAGGATTAATATCTAGGATATATAAAGAACTCAAAAAATTCAACATCAAAATACCTAATAATCCAATAGATAAGTGGGCAATGGAATTAAGGAGATAGTTCTCAAAAGAAGTTAAAATGGCCAATCTTTATTATATGAAAAAATGTTCAATATAATTAGCCAACAGGGAAATGCAAATCAAAAATACACTGAGATTCCATCTCATCCGAGTCAGAATGGCTAGCATCAACAAAACAAACATCAAATGTTGCCAAGGTTGTGGGGAAAATGAAACCCTATCATATGCTGGTGGGACTGTAAGTTAGTACAACTATTATGGAATTCAGTATAAAGATTCCTCAGAAAACTAAAAGTAGAACTACCACATGAACCATCTATAACACCTCCTAGGCATATAACCAAAGCAAACAAATCATCATGCCAAAGGGACATCTACACTTCCATGTTTATTGAGGCTCTCTTCACAATTTCAAAGGTATGGAATCAGCCCAGATGCCCATCAACAGATGATTGAATTTAAATATTTGAGATATATATGTATACACACACACACACACACACAATGGAATATTCTTCAGCAGAAAAGAAGAATGAAATTATGTCCTTTGCAGCAAAATACATGGAACTGGAAATCCTCATTTTAAGTGAGGTAACCCAGACTCGCCTGCAGCTGTAGCCCTGTGGCATCCGATCCCGTCAGATCTCGGAAGCTAAGCAGGGTCAGGCCTGGTTAGTACCTGGATGGGAGACTGCCTGGGAACACCAGAAGCTGTAGGCTTGGGAGAAGGACCTGGCAACCCCCTCCCAAAAATCAATCTGCCATTGAAAACCCTATGCATAGCAGAGAAGCACTGACAATAGTGTTTCCCCTGTTGTACAGAGGGTCGCTATGAGTCGGATACCAACTCGACGGCACCTAACAACAACAACAACAACCCAGACTCAGAAAGAGAAATACAGCAAGTTCTCAGTTACATGCAGGGACTAGATTTACCTTAAAGAAAAAATATTTTTATATGTATATACAATCAAATATATCTAAGATTATAAAATACAACAACCCCATCATGAGGGGAGAGGGGACTAGTGAGAGGGGGATGGGGATGGGAAAATCAGGACACAGAGAATGAGCAACATATGGGGGTAAAGAAGGAGAGAACAAATGCAAAACCGGTGGCAATTGTGTGAAAATCCCATGAGTCTCACTATACTATTTCCTTTAAAAAAAAAAAGAAATCATACTGTAACTCATGAATATGTACAATTATCTCTGCATATTAATAAAAAATTTTGTAAAATGTTTAAGGGAAGCACACTTAATTGTGGAAGCACCAGCAATACTGGTTTGATAATCACACAGTGAATATAGGCAGTGCCCTACAGGAGATGTTGTCAGGCAGCCCTCTGCCTCCGATCTGGCCACACAGAACCTAGCCTCAATGACAAGGAGACCATTACTCTCTCACCTGATTACTGATCCTAGAGGTCCTAGATTTTACCTGTTATCTAACCTCAATTCCTTGTTTGTCACAGAGTGTGAAGACAGGCAGAAGAAAACAAAATAGACAAGATCCTAGCTTGTATGTACTGAGCGAATAAAAGTAACTTAGTAAGGGATTAATTCAAATATGCCAACAGTTGTGATGATGCTGTTTTTAGGTGCCATGAAATTGAGTCCTACTCATAGCAAGCCTATGTACAACAGAATAAAACACTCCCCAAAACTGAAAAAAAAAATGGATTATCACTCTGCACTCCATTAATTTGTACAATAAAAATACTTAAAAAAGAAAATAGTAAAAAAGATGAATTTCTGAATGCAAGTAATACAAAATATGAGAGAAGTAGAGAGAAAACAAGGGATGATTTAATGTTTTGAACCTGATTGACTAGAGGAACTGAGTCATTTGAACCCGAGTAGCAAAACAAAGAAATGAATGATAGGCAAAGACTTAGGTAGGTCTGGTAATGAGGAGGTCAAATTCGATTTTGGACTTGTTGAGTTTAAGGCTCCAGAAAACATTCAACCAACATTTAAAACCCTAACCTAAATTTAAGATGCAACAGATGCAAGCTTAATAGTCATCTGTATGGTTGAAGCTATTAAGACTGAGTAACAAGAAAAAACTACCTATCTCCATTTTGGTTTTAATTTTTAAAAAGTGAGTTTTAAATGTTGTAAAACAAGATAAAATATGTGTTACTGATATAGTCTTAACTACAAGAGTGAAAAAAGTAAAGTGAAAACTATTAAAATCATACGTATCAAGATAAAAGATGAATACACAAAAAATAAATTGTTTTCAGTGTATCTAATTAGAAAATGAAGTAAAATATATTCACCATAATAAAACTATTAAAACATTTAGAAAATATATAAAACCTGTATGAAGAAAACTATAAGGACAAAATATCTTTACTCGACAACACCTAACAACAACAAGCATATTAAAAAATCTTTAATAATGGAAAAAAGCCAGGCACAGAGGCACATGCATATAATCTCAGCACTCAAGAGGTAGAAGCAGGAGGATCTCAAGTTTCTGGATAGAATGATGTAATATCCTATATAAAAAATTCTTCCAAAATTAATGGATAAATCTAATATAATTTTGGCAAAAAATCAAAGAATGTTTTGGAAATACAAAAATTCTAAAATTCATCTCTAAGGCAGAAATTTTTGAAAAAGAATCATAATGCAAAAGAACTTACTTTACCAAAAAGTAAAACTTACATAAAACAATAATGAAAAAAGTTCAGGAACATATCTATGTGTATCTAGAGATCCAGTACATGATGATAATGGAATTTCAGATCACAGGGGAAGAAAGTGATTATTTAATAAATGGAGTTAGAACAGCTTTTTATTCATTGGAGGAAATTTTAGGGTCTCTATCCTATATACAGCCTGCAGCTGTAGCCCTGTGGCATCCGATCCTGTCAGATCTCAGAAGCTAAGCAGAATCAGGCCTGATTAGTACTTGGATGGTAGACTGCCTGGGAACACCAGGTGCTGTAGGCTTGGGAGAAGGACTGGCAACCCCCTCCCAAAAATCAATCTGCCATTGAAAACCCTATGAACAGCAGAGAAGCACTGATAATAGTGTTTTGCCTGATGGAGGTAGGGTTGCTATGCCTCAGACACCAACTCAACAGCCCCTAATAACAACAATCCTATGTACAAAAATGAATTACAGATGGATTGAAGATCTAAATATAAAAAAAGAAAATACAGAAGGCTCACATGACAATACTGAGATAGGTAAATTTTTCTAAGCAACTCACAAAACCAGAGGCTATAGTGAAAAAATTATGGCTCTGCGTAAAAATCTAAAATTGTACGACAAATGATAGCATTAGCAAAAATCAAACATTTTTGTTTTTCAAAAACTAAAAACTAAAACTAGGAAAAAATATTTTAGCAAATTAGAGGATGTAATATGCATAAAGAATAAAAGATTCCCTTAAATCTCTAGGAAAACAAAATCCAAAGAAAAATAGGCAAATAAGCAATTTTAAAATGAGGAAAAAAATTTGATAATTAAAATGAAAGATTTGGAATTGTTCAGCCTTACCAGTAATAAAAATGCAAGTAGAAACAATGAGATCTTTTCTTTTCACTAACGGACTTGCAAAAAAATTTTATTTTATTTATTTATTTGTTTGTTTGTTTATTCAGTATTAGGAGGCTGAGCTGGGATTTAGCTCAGTTGGTAGAGCACTGCGCTGCAGTCTCTGAGTTCCCAAGTTCAATTCCCAGCACCGCAAAGATGGGAGAAGGACCTGGCAATCCACTCCCAAGGCAATCCCAAAACAGTCGCCATTGAAAACCCTATGAGGGTCGCTATGAGTCAGATATCGACTCGACAGCACCTAACAACAACAACAGGAGGCTGAACCCAGGGCCTAGTGCATATTTTGCAAGTACTCTACCTTTAGCTCCTTTTTCATTTTTTATTTTGAGACAGGGTCTCACTAAGTTATGGAGGCTCCCTCCAGCCTCGAATTCTTCCTGCCACAGCCTCCCAAGTCACTGGGATTACCCATGTGTGGACAAAAATTTAAGTGATTAAACATTTCTTAATATCTAGTGCTTACTAATGAGGATATAGAGAAATAGACTCATGCTGTGAGAGTGTTTGTAAACATTTAAAACTATTAAACACATCTGACATAAAAATAGCATAGGCAAAATAAAACAAATACCTGTGTACTCACCATCCACCTTAAGAAACAGGACATTTTCAGTATGTTAGAAAGCCTCTCTGTGCTCCTTCTCAGTTTCCCCTTCCATCACCACCAGAGTAAATCACTATCTTGCATTTTGTTTCAAACATTTCTTTGGTATTTTCTCTTTACATATTAACTTGACCACTACACTGTATCTTCAGCCCTTTTCTTCTTTTTATTTTGACAGGGTCTTATTGAGTTATGCAGGCTGCCTCTGGTGTAAGGATCAAGATCCTCCTCTCTCAGCATCACAAGTCATTGGGATTACAGGCTTGTGCCACACAACTCTCTTGTTTTGTTTTGTTTTGTTTTAATCATTTTCCTCATTTATTTTTTCTAATGTAATTTTTACCTTTTTTCTTTTTGTTTTTTTATCTTTTGCCACCTGTGTATCTCTCTTTTTCTATTACCATACTTTTAGTGTCTACAGTTGTACCATCCTGGCATCTCATCTGGTCATATCACAGAAGCTAAGCAGGGTTGAGTCTGGTTGGTGTTTGGATGGGAGACCGCCTAGAAATACCAGGTGCTATAGACTTGGGAGAAGGACCATGCAGCCCACTCCAAAAACAATCAGCCAATGAAAACCCTATGAATAGAAGAGAAGCACTGACAACATTGCCTGTCATGGCACAGTGTGAGGTAGTGTTGTGTTCTGTTGTACATAAGGTCACTATAAAGTCAGACCCAACTCTATGGCACCTAACAACAACATGTTTATGTTTATCTAATTTTGTTCATACACTTTTTCTTTATTATGCAATTGGGTCCGCCTTTTGCTCTTTGCTCTCTTTCCTCCTAACATTATTTTCCTTTCTTCTTTTTTTTTCTTTTTTTAACCTAACCATTGCTGCTTCTTTCTTTCTCCCACTTCTCTGACCCCCTTTATTTCAGGTAATTTCTACTTCTACTTTTGCCTTAAATAATTTGTAACTTCATAGTGTTCCCTAAGTTATTGTCACAATTTTCTCTTCTATGGGCATTGGTGGTGCAGTAGTTGGCTTAACATATTTTAAGTGTATTTCTATATCTGGTTTGGTTAGGTATTGTACCTGTTACAGAGGTTTGTCTTCTCCTCTCAGAGTGGTACTAGGGATTGAGCTGTCAAGAGAGAGCTGCTCACTAAGAAGTCCCCCAAATAAAACTGGAAGAAATACCCCTCTGAACAGATATATAAACCCAAAGCAGAAACATATGAAATATAAAAAGGAAGGCAACATGACTCCCCCAAAAGACCATAATTCTTCACTTACTAAATCCAAAGATACTAATATGGTTGAAATGTCAGACAAAGAATTCAAAAGCCTACTTGTAAAAATGATCATTGTCTTCAAAGTGGTAAATTAAGCAAGGAAATCAATTCTGGACCTAGATAATAAAGTCACCAATGTAGAAGACAAAGTCAGAAAAATGGATAAGAAGTTCAGCAAAGAAATTGAGATCTTGAAAAAAGAAACCCCAGAATGTTGAAAATGAAGGACTCAAGAAATCAAATTAAAAACACAGTAGAAAGTATCACCAATAGACCAGACAAAGCAGAGGAAAGAATGTCAAGGATGAAAGATAAAGTTGAGGAAATATTACATTCAGATATCAATAAAGAAATAAAATAAGGTGGGCTCAATGTTGTACATCTGTAATCCCAGTGACTTGGGAGTTAGAAGCAGGAGGATTGTGTCTGAAGCCAGAGGCAGTCTACATAATTTAGCAAGACCCGGACTCAAAATAAAAATTGCCTAGAAGTGCAGCCAATTTGCCAAAGTATGAGGAAGGCCCTGGGTTCAACCCCCAAGTACTGCAAAAAATAAAAAATGAAAATAAAAATGAACATGACCATTGTTGGAGTCCGCTCTGGCCTAACAAAAGACCATGGAGCTTCTCCACAACACCAGTATGCTCTGTGACCCTCGGGAGCAGGCAAGAGCTGGTCAGTGGCACCAAGAAGGACCTTAGAAGCCTTCAGGAGCCTTCAACAACGGGAACTTTATTAGGCTACTCCTTTGCAGGAGAGCCTAAAGACCATACAGCTCTATATAATAGCTTTGTAGCTGGCAGCACGTGTTGCTGCTGCTACAAGGGGATAACAACTCTATATCAGAGTGCCAAACAGCTCTGATCTCCTTGCTGGCTGTGCCGATAATCCGAGGATGTTGCCTCTTGCTGGTCGTCTTCTCCTCTCATATCCTCCCCAGGGTTGGGGGGGCGGTGAGAGGTCTTCTTGGCTTGCTCAAGGTCTTCTTTCTTGATTCTTGGAGCCTTGCCTCTGGATGGCTTGATTGAAGTTTGGGATGATTGAAACAGCAAAATCAGGTGCAGGGTGTAACAATCAGAGTCAAGGAGATCAGGAAGAAATGATTAGACATGTAAGGTAATCAGTGGCCTACTTACATACACTCTAGGTGGGGGTGTGAACCAGGGTGCAACTAATCAGAGAGTAGCTCATGCCAGGAGGAGCAGCTCTCCATGTGAGGGCTTGGAAAACTGTACTTATGATTGGGGGGTTAGGTGCAGACTAAACTTTCCTTAATAACCAATTGGATAGCTCTGAGCGGCCAATCAGGCTGAAAAAGGCCACACCAGAGCGAGACTGTTCAGTTAAAGGTTAAGGATAACCAGATGTGGCAGAAACAGGGCAGGATCTGCGGAGGGGCCAGACCTCAGCCCGGACAGAGTGGGCCTCAGCCCTGGCAACCTCCTGGTTCACCTTGGGATGTCCAGATAATCATCTACAGACCATGACTTCCAAGAAATCTGGGACATGACAAACAGACCAATATAAGAATCCAAAGGGTAGAAGAAGGAGCTGAGATAAAAACTGAAGGCATGAAAAGCATATTCAATGAAATTATAGCAGAAAATTTCCCAAATCTGGGGAAAGAAATGGACATTCAACCACAAGAGGCAATTGAAACCCCAAATAAGCATGGCCAGAAAAGAACCTCTGCACAACACATTACAGTTGCAAATGGTAAAAATGCATCAAAAGCTGCAAGGGAAAATCATCAACTCACTTACAAAGGCAAACACATCAGAAAAACATCAGACTTCTCAGCACAGACCCTAAAATCCAGGAAAAGCATCGATGATAGTTACCAATCAAAATTATTATATCTAACAAAGTTATCTTGTAAAATCAATGGAGAAATAAAGACCTTTTAAGACAAGCACGTGGCTGGGATTTGGCTCAGTTGGTAGAGTGCTGCATTGCAGTCTCTGAGGTCCTGAGTTCAATTCCCAGCACCACAAAAATGGGAGAAGGACCCAGCAATCCACTCCCAAGGCAATCCCGAAACAGCCATTGAAAACCCTATGAGGGTCGCTATGAGTCAGACACCGACTCGATGGCACCTAACAACAACAATAAGACAAGCACACACTAAAACAATTCATGACCATCAAGCCTACATTGCAGGCATCCTACACACACAAGAAAACAAAAGGGTATCTCAATCTCAAGAGTACAGGAAGGAATAAATTCTTTTATTTACATATTATTTTATTCAGTATATGTTATTGTCCATGTGAACACTTTATAATTTCATTGGAAATTTTTAATGTACACCTTAATGTGATTCATTCTGACATGCTTTCCATTGTGACATTTCCATATATGCATTTTGTTGGACATTACACAGATATGTTCCCCCTTACCCTCTTGTGCACTTCCTCCCCCTGGTCCCACCCCCCCCCACCAAAGACTTCTTTTCCATTTGCTTGTCTTTTATGGTAATATTTTTCTATATATCCTTGGGTTCCAATTATGTTTTTTTATTAGAAATTTTTAATGTACATCATAATGTGATTCATTTTGACATGCTTTTTGTTGTGACAATTTTCATATATGCAATTTGATAAGCATTATTCATATAGGTTACCCCTTACCCTCCTCTATGTTCCCCCCTTCTCATCTAAGCCAATTATGTTTAAGATTGAAACTTTTTCTGTAGTGAACTTTCTTTTTACATTGTCAGTATTATTACATGAATTTTCTAGCCCATCTATATTATTACCATTCTTTGGTATTATTGGTGTTATTATAATTATTTCCAGGACTATTAAAGTTGGGGTGTTCACCCTGAGGTTACCCCCTCCCCCATTCCTCATTCCTCCTTGTTCCTCCTCTCCCCCTCTCCTCTCCCAGGATTTCCTCCTTTTGCTAGATCTCTCCCTTCTAGGAAGGAATAAATTTCATGAGAAAAACAGATGAACTAATGCGAACTAGGAAAGAATCAATCATATTTTACTCAAAAAACCAGTAAACCCTGAATGCAAATAAGGAAGAAAAAATAACAAATTATATGTGAACCAACCAGGAACACCTAACACAATACAAGAATCAGTAAGCCTCTCTCAATAATAACCCTAAATATAAATGGTCTGAACTCTCTAATTAAATGACACAGATTATCTGATTAGATTAAAAAAACAAGATCCAACAATTTGTTGTCTGCAATAAACACATCTCACTGGCAAGAACAGACACAGACTGAAAATAAAAGGATGGAAATCAATATACCAAACAAACAGAATAGCCATCTCTATATCAGAAAAACTAGACCTCAAGCTAAAAATAATGAGAAATGATAAAGAAGGTTACTATATATTAAAAAAGGGAAGAATCCACCAAAAAATATAATAATTATAAACATATGTACACCAAACATTCGGTGCACCCAATTTCATAAAAGAAACACTAGTGCACATAAAGATACAGATAGGTCTAGATACAATAATAGTGGGTGACTTCAATGTCCAACTCTCATCAATAGCTAGGACATTCAGGCAAAAAATAACCAAAGAAACTTCCGAATTAAACTCCACAACAGATCAGATGGCCTTAATAGACATCTGCAGAATACCCCATCCAAAAGTTAGAGAATATACATTCTTAGCAAAATTCTTAGGAATTTTCTCTAAAATAGACCATATTTTAGGCCATAAGGTCTTAACAAATACAGAAAAGTCAAAATAATTTCTTACATCTTATTGGGCTATAATGGAATAAAACTAGAAAGATAAACTACAGAATCTATAAAAATACATGGGAATTATACAATATACTCTTAAATGATCAGTGGGTCCTTGAAGAAATCAGGGAGGAAATTTAAAAATTCCTAGAATCAAATGAAAATGAAAACACAAATTACCAGAACCTTTAGGATACAGCAAAGGCAGTTCTAAAAGGAAACTTGATAGCTATCAGTGTCAACATTACTTGAGAGGACTCAAATAGATAACTTAAGGATGCACCTTGAGGTCTTAGAAGAGCAAAATCAAGCAAAACCCAAAATTAGTGGATGGAAAGAAATAAAAATGATCAAGGCAGAAATCAATGAAAAGGATACTAAAAGAATAATATGAAGAATTGATGAAACAAAGGGTTGGTTGTTTGAAAAGATAAACGAAGTGTGGTTAGCCAAACTAACCAAAAGAAAGAGAAAATACGGAAATTTAAATTATTGGAGATGAAAAGGGGGAAAAAACAACAGATAACAATGAAATCCAGAGAATCATTAGGGAATGTTTTGAAAAGTTATATTCTAAAAAATTGGAGAATCTACATGAGGAAGAGAAATTCCTGGACATATATGACCTGCCCAAATTAAATCAAGAGGATATAAACAACTGAAACAGATCCATAATGAGCAGCAAGACTGAAAAGGTAATAACCAGTCTTCCAACAAATAAAAGCCCAGGACCAGATGGATTCACTACCAAATTCTACAAGACCTTTAAAGAAGAACTAATACCAATGCTCCTCAAACTAATCCATAAAATGCACATGGTAGGAACACTACCAAACTCATTCTTATGAAGCCAGCATTACTCTAATACTGAAACCAGATAAGGATACAATAAAAAAAGAAAATTACTGACCAATATCCCTAATGCACATAGATACAAAAATTCTTAATAAAATACTTAAAAATTGACTTCAACAACACATTTGAAAGATCATACACTATGATCAAGTTGATTTCATTCCAGGGATACAAGGGTGGTTTAACACATGCAAGTCAACAAATACAATATGGTACAAATAGACCCAGAGACAAAAATCACACAATCATCTCAATAAATGCAGAAAAGGCCTTTGACAAAGTCTAACATCCCTTCATTATAAAAGCCCTCAAGAAAGTAGGAATAGAAGAAACATACCTCAACATAACAAAGACATTACAGCCAATATCATACTGAATAGGGAACAACTGAAAGCATTTCCTTTAAAGCCAGGAATGAGACAAAGGTGTCCACTCTCTCCAATGTTATTCAATATAGTAATTGAACTCTTAGCCACAGCAATAAGGTAAGAGAAAGAAATGAAAGAGATCCAAATAGGAAAGGAAGAAGTCAAATTATCCCTATATTTAGAAAACCCTAAAGACTCCACCAGAAAACCCTTAGAGCTAATAAACATGTTTAGCTAAGTGGTAGGATACAAAATCAACATACAAAAATCAGTAGCTTTTCTATGTGTCAATAACAACCCGGCAGAGAAAGAAATCACAAAACAATCCCATTCACACTAGCATCAAAAAGAATAAAATACCTAGGAATAAACCTAGCCAAGGAGATGAAAGACTTCTACAATGAAATTTTAAAACACTGAATAAACAAATTAAGGAAGATACTAGAAAATGGAAAGACCTCCCTTGCTCATGGTTCAGAATTAATACTGTGAAAATGGCTATATTACCTAAAGGAATCTACACATCTAATGTAATCCCCATCAAAATTCCAATGGCATTCTTCACAAAATGGAAATAATCCTAAAATTCATATGGAAACGCAAAAGACCCTGATTCACTAAAAGAATCCTCAGCAGAAAGAGCAATGAAGAGAGTATCACAACACCTGGTTTCAAATTATACTACAGAGCCATAGTAACAAAAACAGCATGGGACTGGCACAAAAATAGGCCTATAGACCAATGGAATAGCATGTTGTTGTTGTTAGGTGCCGTTGAGTCAGTATCCGACTCATAGCGACCCTCATAGGGTTTTCAATGGCTGACTGTTTCCGGATTGCCTTGGGAGTGGATTGCCAGGTCCTTCTCCCATATGGAATAGCATAGAAGTTCTAAAAGTAAACTCATGCAGCTACAGATGCCTGATGTTCAACAAAGTGGCCAAAAATATAAGTTGGAGAAAATACAGCCTCTCCAACAAATGGTGCTGGGAGAGCTGGATACCCTCATGTAAAAGACTGAAACTAGATCATTCTCTATCACCTCGTACAAAAGTCATTTCAAAATAAGTCAAAGACCTTCATATAAGACTTGAAACTTTGAAATTGTTAGTGGAAGCAAAGGGAAGTGAAGATTGTGGAAGGTGGGATGGGGAGGAGAAATAATGTAGTGGGATTAGGGGGAGAAGATAATCTCAATGTATGTGATGCAACTTCATGAGTACATTGGAAAAATGGGGGAATATAACGCAAATATGCATTTGAGTTTTATTACATATTAGTCATAAGGCTCCATAAACCTTGTAACTTGATAAAAGTGTAGCCCAAAGTGATGTAATAGTTGAATAATGGAAAAAGCCAATGCCATATTACTCTATACCCCACTAATATTTACCAATAAAGGGAGAAAAAAAGGAAAAAAGAAAAAAAGAAATTGCTAGAGGAAAACATAGGGAAAACACTTTAAGACAGAGGCATAGGCAAGAACTTCCTGAATAGGACGCCAATAGCATAGAAAACAATAGGTAGAATTGATATAAGGGATTGCATTAAATTAAAAAGTTTTTGCATAGTAATGGAGATAATTATCAAAATAAAGAGATAGCCTACAGAGTGGAAGAAAATCTTCGCTAGTTATACATGAGGCAGGGGATTAATATTTAGAACATAGAAAGAGTTCTAAAAATCTAATACTAATTTGGGTGCAGTGGCACAAAACTGTAATCCCAGCAACTCAGGAGGCAGAAGCAGGAGGATCACAAATTCAAAGCCAGAGGGAGCCTGCATAATTTGGCAAGACCCTGTATCAAGATTAAAAGTTAAAAAGTGAGGTGGAGTTCCAATTCAGTGATAGAGAGCATGAGGCCCTGGCTTCAGCACCCCAGTGCCACACACACACACACACACACACACACAAAAAAACACCCAAAAAAGAAAATATTCAATCAAAAACTCAGCAAATAAACTGAACCTTCTCAAAAGAAGAATACAAATGGCCAACAATCATTTGAAAAAATGTTCTACATCTGTAGCCATCAGAGAAATGCAAATCAAAATTACATTGAGATACCATCTTACCCCAATCATAATAGCTACTATCAACAAAGCAAACAATAACAAATGCTGGCAAGGGTATCAGGAGAAATGAACCATTGTACACTACTCATGAGAATGTAGGTTTGTGCAGCCACTATGGAAATCAGTATGGAGGTTCCTCAAAAAACTAAAAATATAACTACCATATAACCCAGCTATACCACTCCTAGGTATATATCTAAAAAAAAATAAGCCAATGTACTCTAGAGATACCTGCTCATCCAGGTTTATCGTGGCAATATCAAAATAGTCAAGATATAGAATCAAACTAGGTGTCCATCAGCAGAAGAATGGGTAAGGAAAATGTGATATGTGTGTGTGTGTGTGTGTGTGTGTGTGTGTATACATGTTGTTGTTGTTGTTAGGTGCCGTCGAGTCAGCATCCAACTCATAGCGACCCTCATAGGGTTTTCAATGGCTGACTGTTTCAGGATTGCCTTGGGAGTGGATTGCCAGGTCTTTCTCCCATTTTTGGGGTGCTGGGAATCAAACTCAGGACCTCAGAGACTGCAGTGCAGCACTCTACCAACTGAGCTAAATTTCAGCCTATATATATACCTGCATACATACACACAC
>VMDO01026513.1:0-26594 GCA_007922755.1 Pedetes capensis | reverse complement strand
TTTGGTACTCTCCCTGTTAAAAATGTGATGAAAGCTTATGGGAGGAATTCACAGAACCTGTATTTCTCCTAGGATCTTTTCTCTTCTTCACCATTTTCAAAGAGTTCTTATCAGGTCTTATGAGAATTATGTAGCACTTGGGGGCAAAGATGCAGCCCAGGAGCCCTGCACTGGAGGCCAAGATGGAGAAGACCTCCACGGCCACCATGAACTTCCCCTTGGTGCTGTGGTAGACAGGGAGGAAGGTGACCCAGACACTGCAGAACACCACCATGCTGAACGTCAGGAACTTGGCCTCATTGAATGTGTCAGGAAGGTTTCTGGCCAGGAAAGCCAGAGTGAAGCTCCCCAGGGCCAGGGAGCCCAGGTATCCCAGGCTACAGTAGAAGGCAGTGACTGAGCCCTTGTTGCACAGGAGGATCACAAACTCATGATCGGATTGTGCATCAGTGTCAATAAAAGGGGGAGAGGTGCCCAGCCAGATGGCACAGAGGATAAGTTGGATCAAGGTACAGATGGGGATGACAGAGTTAGAAGCTCCTGACACCAGCCACCACCGAATTGTTGTTCCTGGTTTCATAACCTTGAAGGCCAGCACCACAGTGATCGTTTTGGCCAAGACAGTGGAAACAGCCATGGTGAAGACAACTCCAAATGTGATCTGCTGGAGGATGCAGGAGGCTGTGCTGGGACGGCCAAGGAAGAGTAAGGAGCAGAGAAAACAGCAGGTGAGGGAGATGAGCAGGGTGTAGCTGAGAGCCCTGTTATTGGCCTTCACGATGGGAGTGTCTTGGTGCTTCACAAAGACCCACAAAATCGTAGCTGTGACCACAGAGAAGCATAGCGCTGTGCAGGATAGAGCTATCCCCAGAGAGTCCCCAAAGGCCAGGAAGGTCACAGACTTGGGGAGGCAGCGGTCCCTTCCACTGTTCGGCAGCTCACTCACTGGGCACTGGATGCACTCCTCTGCATCTGGGGAAAACAAAGACTCACTGTTTCGGCTTCACCACTTCCTTAGCTTTCCCGTGTTGGGGGAAACGGTCACCTTTTGAAATTCACTATCAGTAGAGTTAGCCTCGATTGTGATCCTGAGACACCACAGGAAGATTCGGCACTGCTGGCCTACAAGAATACTTTAAACTAATGTCTGATAATACCACATCCCTTCAAATAGCATTTGCAGAACATGGATCTGTATTTGTACTCTGCCTATTTTGTGGTTCAGGGATGTCACCAAGGGTGTTGGCTCTTCCTAACACTTTCTTTGTTATCCCCTTTGTGTTCATATGAAGTGTTGTATTGTTGTTACTTGCAATGTTTGCCTAACACAAGTAAATTTCAAGCTTCCTTTGTGCATACTTAGAGGGTAAAGAACCCACCTTGAAATCCTATGCTGGGCCATTTTTTCCCCTAATATCTTGAGCCTTCAGCTGTACCACTTTGACATGTGATCCCATCTGATCTTGGAAGTTAAGCAAGGTCAGGCCTGGTTGGTACTTGGATGGGATGCTGTCTAGGAACACCAGGTGTTGTAGGCTTGGGGAAAGGACCTGGCAACCCACTCCTCAAAAGCAATCAGTTATTGAAAACCCTAAGCATATCACAGAAGCAGTAGCAATACTGTTTCACCTACTCTACATAGGGTCCCTATGAGTATTACACTGACACCATGGCATGTAACACCCAAAACAACAACATCTGCTTGTATCTCTTTAGGAGTAAACTTGACATGGGGTAGAATAAGTCTTTCCTGTAGGATGTTTTCATTTTCCATATGTGTTCGAACCAGTTTTTCAACACAAATTGTGAAAAAAGTGAAAGGAGACATTTCGATTTTACAAAGCATTGTACTGCCACTGCGCAATATTTTGTAGGAATGGATTTTCTGTTTGTATTATCAAAGATAGGAAATATTTTCAAGATTTTGCATTTGTATGCGCTTGAAAACATTCTTTATCAATGCTAACTTATGGACCATCAGGCCATTTTTATGACATGCTTTTCAGAGTTTATGGATTCAGATGTAATTGTTCATATCAACTCTCATAGCATGAAAGCAGCCATGAATTGTAGGTATTTTAATAAGCATGTCTGTGTTTAAATGAACTTTTATTCCTAGAAATAGGGAGACTTTGCTTCCTCCTACCTTAAGAGTCATTATTAGAATTTGATAATAGAGGCTTCTAACAACAATAGTCATGCAATAGTACAAGACTCTGAAATAATGTAGAGTGATTGTCTCAAACATTTCTTTTCTTGAGATGCCATTACTGTTTATATACTCAAAATGTCCTTCTGACTCTTATGTTAGAGATTTGTTTGGCATAAACTATTATGTTTATTTTGAGCTATCGGTCCAAAATCCTGTATTCTTTTAGGTCTCTTTCTAGTTCCACACTCTATTTGGGTGTTTCAAATCATTCATAAGAAAGGAAAATATTTTCATTGGCTCATTTTTACCTGTAGATATTTACATGCTTTTGAGTGACTGAAATCAAATGATTTCTACTGCTGAGATCTGGGACATTACTTAGTACTTAAGGAGAAATCTCAATCATTATAATATTTCTAATTTATGTTTACAAATGGAAGTATTTCTAAATTATTATTTCTACATTTTTTTTACCATAAAGCACACTTCTGGTATAAGAGCTATGCAGAGGAACATAAGACTTTCCCTCCTTAGGTAGTTATGGCTTTGTGTTTAAAACTGTTCCATTAAATGATTATGTAATTCAGGCCCAGAATCTTGGAATTAGTCATGAGTACTTGAGACTTGGCTGAGTATCCAATACAAAGTGCAAAAAGAAATAAAATAATTAGAGAGTCATGTATGTAATATTGCTCTCAAGTTATACTTTTCTTGTTGTTAGGAGCCATCGAGTCATTTCTGACTCATAGGTGCACAAAGTATAGAAGAGTAAAACACTCTCCAACACTGTACCATGCATGCTGCTAACGTCAGTGATTTTCTGCTTTCTGTTGGGTTTTCAATGACAGATTGTCTTGGGAGTTGGCTTCTCCTATTATCATTATTTGTGACAAAATATTGGCTTCAAGATTTTAAAGCATCCATCATTCCCTTGGAGTATATCACTTCTTATATTTTCTGGGTGGATTTTGCTTTGGCTCACTAGGAGATCTGAGATTGAGTTTGTCTCACTCAGTACTAGGTGGGAAAGAAAGGTGGCCACTGAAATCAGTGTCAAATTTGAGCTTAAGAGGATGAGGACTGCCACACCAGAGTCTGTGCATAATGAAGGGATGATGGTGATTATAAAATGGATGCTTCGGCGAACAAGTGATAATGTAAATTGAGAACAGCATTGCCCTATGATGCCAAGGCTGGGATCATTTTCTGTTGAGAAGTCCTTTGAGGGAAGGCATTATCATGAAGTGCTTCTATATATTCTACCTGTCTGATTGGAAATGTGTCTCTCTGGGCAAAAAACACAAGTGAAGCAGCAGACAGGTCTTCCTTCCAGTGCAATTTTTATGAATCCTGGACCACAGCTTTGGCTACACACTGATTGGGGGGTCTGAGGGGAAAAGAGAAACATTGGTCACATTTTTGTGCATTATGAGCAGAATTGAGCAGATGTCAATATTTCCCTTCTCATTAAAGGTAAAGGAAATTTTCAATAGAGAGTATTCGCTATCATCTCCCTGACCCTTGGTGTAGGTATATTGATACTCTGTTGTTTTTGTTGACATTATGTGTTGTTGAGTTGGGTGCAACTCATAGCAACCTCATGTAAAACAGAATGAAACACTCCCCAATTCTGTGAGAGGCACATGATCTTACTTATCTTTAAGCCCATTATTGTAGACCCTGTGTCAATCCATCTCTTTGAGGGTCTTCCTTTTTTTCCTTGCCATGCTCAAACATGATATCCTTCTCTAGGGAATGTTCCCCCCTGACCATATGTCCATAATACATATGGCACAATGTAACCATTCTGGCTTCTAAGGAACACTCTGCTTGCACTTTTTCTAAGACACAACTGTTGGTTCTTTGGGCAGTGCATGGTATAGCTAATATTCATCACCAGAACCATCATTCAAAAGCATCAATTTTTTCCTGTCTCCCTTGTTTAGATTTCACATGTATATGATGTGACTGAAAATACCATGACATTGGTCAGGCACACCTGATTCTTTAATCCAATCTCTTTACTTTTCCACAGTCTACAGAGGTCTTTTGTGACAGCTTTTCCCAACGCCATGCATCTTTGGATCTCTTCACTGATATTTCCATGCATGTTGATTGGGGAACCAAGTAAAGCAAAATCTTGGACAGCCTTACTATGTTCTCCACTTGGAAACATCTAATTCTCCATTACCATGCTTAGCTTTCCTTTGATTTCTCATGCATTTGCCAAAAATCAGCAAATGTTTTTGATCACACTCATTCCATTTATCTGCTACAATATGTTTACTCTGGTTTAATCACTTCCTTCAAAACATTTTTGGTGCAAGTTTCTACGTCCTACTAATTCTTAAAACTTGCACCCCTGATAATGATTTTATATGGCTTAATATTTGCCTAGATAGAGATTGCCACATTCCAGGTAAAATATTATGATAACATCACAAGTAGGCACAGTATCAAAAATAACTACTGAAAATAAAACAATCCAAAACCAAATCCAAGGCCAATAGAGTAAGGATGAACATGCATGATGAACCATAATTTGTTTGTTTCCATTTCTCAAATTCATAACCCAGGTGAGTAGACTTTATGGAAATTAAAAAACCATCGGGGGAACAAAGCATGCCTGTTACATAAATCTATGGGAGAATTGTGTGGGATTTTTCACCTGTGAAAAGATGACTCAAAATCATGTCAGTGCTTCCAGGAGCTAAGTAGAAGAATGGTTAAAGTGGAAATGATACATGGCTGGTGCAGTGGCATATGCCACTCATCAGAGGAAATTGGGAGACTAAAACACCACTCAGCATCAAAATGGATCTACCTGTAGAACATCCAAAATCAGAAACATCATACAGTCTCACATATATGTGGGTTCTAAATCTACATATCAGGAAAATAATTCACATACATACAAATATAAATAATCATAGTTATATAAGAATGGAAAATCCAGTGGACTTGCTCGGAGTGGTATGTGGGATCAGCATATGGGAGTGCAGGTTAGACAAAGGAGATATGTGAGCAGTGTCAATATAGAGTGATAAAGAGGAAGAAGAAATACAGAAAGCAGAGGTATACAAATACATGGAAAAAATGAAAATCAAAGGGGAGAAAAAAGCAGTGAGGTACAACACATGTTTCTCTATGGTGGTCACTGTATGTTAATTAAAATTCCTACATTTTTCCTTACTATTTACTCCATCCTGTTCTGTGAAATATGTGTGGTGACTGATGCATAAGGAAAAGGATTTAATAGTTACATAAGGAATGTCTCAAAGGACTAATTACTGTGATCCAAATAAGTATAAATAAATTTAAAAATGTAAATTGTAGTTCATCTATAATTTAATGTCATTATGCATTAATGAATCTTAGGGATTCTGAGTGTATGAGATTAAAGGTGTCAGGATATATAGAGAGAGATAGTCTCTCTTCACATATCTATCCTTCCATCTTTGTCATTATCTTTTAATTGTGTTTCCTTTATTCACTTAACCACTGCATGAATAAATATGCTCAAACTAAAAAATTACTTATTCTAGCAGCTTGCTCTTTTGGCAGGCACTGACTCATAATATGTAAAATCAGGATGACAGAGTACAAAATCAAGATGGGAAAGGTGAATATATTGTTCAAATAAAGTGGCCATGCTTAGATTCCTTCCAGGAAACTCTACAGATCCCCCTGTAATTACCCAGTATAGAAATGGAATCATACCTCTGAAAATCCAACAGGCCATTCTATCATCTCATCCTGGATGAACAAGCTTTGCTTATGGGGTCTCTTTGTGAGATACTCTCCTACTTTAACCAGCAGCCCAAGGCCAGCAGGGAAATTCACAGTATTCTGGATATTGTACTGTCTCACAGAGTTTCTTTTTTCATCCAAAGATACGTGGTCCCCAGCAGTGTTTGTGAATTGGACTTTCCTCAGGAATGGATGAAGCTGGAAGAGATGCATGAATTTGGGCATGAGGACTGCATACTAGCAAATGATGACAGAGCAATTCTTTCTCTACCTCCATATTCTCGGGTTGACTTGGTGGTAAAGGCTCAGTTCTGTTTGGATGGTCACTGTCCCAAAGGATTAAGTGAGAAGAGCCAGTCTTCCTCCAATGAAAAAGAGCAAGGAACAATTGAATCCAGGTCAAGAAAGACTAAGGTATCACCTGGATGTTTGCAAAGGCTTGGGCTCTTGTGCCGTTCTGAGCAATGAAATGTATTTGACATTTGAGATGCTAAACCTTGGGCCTTAACACTAGTAATCACTTGGCTAGACATTTAGGACTTTGTGTATGATAGGATGATTGCACACATATGTCTAGGCTTCTGAAAATGTATAGGCATGTATGTGCACTGTTCCAATACTACTTATATCTCAATAAAGCATAAAATCCTGCAGCCATAACACTGTGGCATCTCTTTCCATCAGATTTTGGAAATTAAGCAGTGTCAGTCGTGGTTAGTACTTGGATGGGAGACTGCCTGGGAACACTGGGTGCTGTAAGCTTGGGAAACGACCCAGGAATCCATTCCCAAAAGTGATCAGCTATAGAAAACCTATGAATAGCAGAGAAACACAGATAATAGTGTTCTTCCTGTTGTATGTAGTGTCACTATGGGTCCGACACCAATGTTAGAGCCCCTAACAATAACAACACGGCATAAATGTGGCACAATATGGATGATTCTGTCCTCAGGCCTACAGAACACTTTTATAAAAGAAAAAATTAATCCTCTGTTAACATGGTAGGGAAGAATCATTGATCCAAAATAAAAAAGTCAAATCCTCCTATTGTCATGGGCCTTTTAATAGAGTGTGCTAACCTCTTCCTCTGGGTCCCATGACATTATGTTTTAGAATATAAAGAGCCTCTCTGCTGTAAACAACTTGTTTTACCTTTAGCTATGCACAATGCATGTATTCTAAATAATCCCAGTTAATATCACTAGAATACATCTCAGCAAAGTCACCTACTATATTTAGATTCCACTCTAAATAGCCTCAATATGAGATATTATATATTACCTATAATAGACATAGAAATTAGATGGTGAATTAAAACTTCCTCTTACTTTCCTTTTTTTATTTATTCCACTAGAGGGGATTGAACACAAGTTTTCACTGCAATGCATGCTAGGCATATGCTCCCCCCTCTTACAGTACACTCAGCCTAGGTTCTCACTAATTTGCACAGGTTGCCTCTGCCTCAAACTCAGGATTCTCTAGCCTCAGTGTCCCAAGTTACTGAGGTTCCAGGTATGCATATTGGCACCTGGCAGTAAATTAAACATTAGGACATCAATGTTACATATTAAATTTATTTGATTTATCCAATGAATTTTATAAATATATTTCTAACTTGTGCATTTGAAAGGTACTCATAAATGGGTGCCATGCATGGACCTTGGATTCAGACAAGCTGGGGTTAAAATTGAAATAAACCTTGTATGAGTCATAGATAGTATTCTGAGTATATCCATACTATCAATGGTCTAATATTTATAAATGGGAGCACAGGACCAGCTTTCATGATTATCCCAGGTTTTAGAAAAGGAGAAATGTCAAAAAATTATTCACATAGTACAGTTCTTTCATGATATCATGTAGAACTCATTTCTATTACCAGCAAAAGTGTCACCAGAGGAGCACTGGGTATATTCCAAGGAAAATGAGAGCTCAGATTATTTTCTATTTATCTTACTACATACTGTCTTGATTTGGGCTTACAGTATTTCATCCTACATGTGGAAATACTTTGATAGGATATCTAATTAAATTGTTTGGAATCCTATCCTCAAATATGAAAATTCCAAAACAGACACACATGTCCCTTTATGCCTTATCTTGAGAAGAAAACATGGTCATGATGATGAACTTCAGTGAAATCCATGATGCCTTTAGGGGCTCAGTGCCTCTCCTGCTTGAAGAAGGTTTACCTGCCAGGGAAGAATCCTTGATGAGTCGGGGTCTCTCACGTATCCCATTTCAATGTTTTCCAGAATCTTTTGATGGAGGGCATGGGCCAGCATGTACACCGCATTATAGATAACATAGCTGGAGTCTGATATGGTCATCAGGTCGATATTTCCTGGAAGAAACTCTAAGGAAGTATTTGGAGGGCAGACTGTATTTGATCCACAAGGAAACCCAGCAGGTGAGCACTGAAAGTTGGTGGACCACAAAGTGGTGAAGTAAAAGTCTTCTGGGTATTGGGAAGGGCTGGCAGTCTTGAGAAAGTGTTTGAAGCCAGGAATCTCCCCCTTCTGAGGGGAAAATGAGAAGCCTCCATGGAAGGAGTGCAGTATGTGGTTCATTTCATACACAACAATATCCCACTTCCCTGTCATGATCCACACTTTTCCCGTAGTTAAGAAGAATTCTGCTGCGATGTCCAGAATGATGAGGCTCATTGCCTCACCATAGATTATATGCACGTTTGCAGATGAAACTCTAATCCTAGTCATGAAACTCATATTGCTGGGTCCATATATTGCCTTAGTGGCAGGGAGCTTTTGTATAAGAGCCACACAGATCCCTTTCTTTACCATCTCTGCTTCCAGATCCTGAAGGAAATTTTCCCCTTTCATGTCATCAGATGTGAAAATTGCCACCCAAGTCCAGCCAAAATGCAACAATAAGGAGATCATCGCACTAGCAAGAAAGCTGTCCTTAGGGGCCATCTGGTAGAGGAATGGGAAGCGGTCTCTGCCACTTAGCACAGGATCAAAAGCTCCAAATGTTATCTGAATAAGCAAAGAAAATGAACAAGATGCCTCAGTTCAGTGGGATTGGACAGTGCCTATCTTGGGGAATAGGCTGGAGTTCATCTCAGCTGGGAGAGTGCTGTTCTGCACTCTCTGAGTACCTGGGTTTGATTCCCAGCCCAACAAAAATGAGAGAGAGAGAGATGTGGCAGTCCATTCCCAGTGCAATCCGCAAAAAAGTGAGCCATTGAAAACTCTATGAGAGTCACTATAAGTCAGAACCTAATTGATGTCACCTAACAGCAACTGTCCTGGGGAAAGCATGAGACTATCCCTTCCAGGGGAGTGAGAATGGATGGAATTCTACTGTGTATTGAACATGAATCGTAGCTATAGTGTTTTCTCATTCTGGGCACATTTCCTTTCCTGTCTGTGAATGAAAATGTGTGCGACCAGCATGTGCTTTTCATTTTCAGGACTGGGAACAAAAATAGGGAAGAACTTCAAATGGAGCGTCATCAAGTGGCTTCAGCCTCATCCCTCCCCTGGGTCGACTTGCACAGTATTACTAAGCATTCTCGAGCAACCAACGTTGCACCAAAAATATGACCCCCAAATACATCTTTACTCTTCTGATATATCAGCCCTTTCCACTTAATTGACTGAGGTAGCACAATCTAGGTTGTCTTGAAGAATACATTCATCCTGTGTGAGTTTTATAAAGAAAAACTCTTCTAGAATGTATCTCTCCTAATTTAATGCCTCTGTTTGGGAGTAGTTCCTCCTGATAGCTACTTGTGTTAAACTGGGCCTCACGGAAGGATAATCAATGTCCAACATTGGAAGTGGGGTATTTGCTGAGAATCCTCTTAACTGATCTGCTTGGGAGGATGTGAACAGGCAGGATAGACAGAGGGAGTGGGTACAGCACAAGTCTGGTGTACTTGAGCCTGAGCTCTTCATTTAGAATCTCGGAAATACTGAAGCTCCTCAGTGTTGGCTGAAATGGAAAGCAGATGCTCAGGTGTTACTATTGTGACATCTGACTGCCTCTGGGTGTCCCAAAGCGCATCATGACCTAGGAAATGCCACATTTCTATGCTGTGGACACTTGCCATGAGGCGCACTGCTCTGAATATTCATCAGTCAGTATCCTCAGGAGCTAGTGGTGGATATATTGTACCAAAGACACCATTGTGGATTTAGATTTCCAGCATCCCCTCTTCTTTGTCCTCCTCTCTTTTCCTTCTATTGTTAATACTCTCATAACCCTTGGAAATCCAGGGGCTATATTGAGATGTTTTTGGGCCATGCACCCTCAGCTTCCACATTTCCTTCAGTTGGATATGAGACAATGGTGTTAGGGAGACCCCAACACTTCCCTTCAGAATTCAAATCCACTTACCTGTGGGATTTTGTAGAGTTCCAAAAGGGTTCCAATCTCTGCTGAAAATGCGGCTGCAGTCCCAGTGATGATGGAAAGGTATTTGTTATAGGACTGACAGCTGTAATTAGGGATAGTTCTCATTCTCCCTGTCAGCCAATACACAGGACTCCACAAGGTGGCGCGGTCACTGGCAATGCCATTGTAGACATTGAAACCTACGGACACGTTGGGGAGCAGATTGGTGTCCCTGTTTATCTCCTGAATGCTAAAGTACAAAGCTAGGACAAACTGGTAGTTCTTCCAAAGCCACCTAAATGCAGGGGAAAGAATTGGGGAAAATGGTGAAATCATGGCATTGGTGGTGGGGGGGATAATCGAGAATGGTAGAGATTATTTGTGTTTGACTCTGGCTTCCTACTCATGGATTGTTTAGTCCACTCCTTATCCCCAGGGGTCTGTTTGATACTAGAATGTCTTTATGACTCTCATGAAGAAAACTTTATCCTCCTCACTGAGGGAGACTTGAGTCACAATGTGAGTGGCTGTGGATGAAATTGCAGCTGGGTGAAATTACTACCACACATGACAGATTTTTTGCAAAATCCTATAAATAGGAAGTTCATCAAAGTAAGGACAAGCTAGCAAGATGTTTTCTTTTAGGGATGAGGGTAAAGTGTACAGCAACCTGTCTTCATAAACTCTTTTTTGAGGTCTTGGTGTATTCCAAGCTGATATTTTCTCTCTATTTAAAGCAGAAGCCAATGTTCATGTGCTTGATGCTTTCTCTATATTTTGGAATAGTTTAATAAAACGTGACCTTCCATTACTTCAAACCCTCTCCTAGGTATTCATATTGTTAAACTGGCCCTACCACCCTATTTTCAGCTTCAACCTAATCCCTATCAAAATTGGAAATGATATTCTTTAATTGGAAGCCCAAATTTATGGATGGGAGCACAGAAATCACCAAGGTATTAAGATATTAAAAGTGTTTAATAGTGTGGGATGATGGCACATCCCTCTAATTGCAGCCACTCAGGAGGCTATGGCAGGATTATTGCGGGTCTGACATCTAAGGAAGCCTGCACAATTTTCCAATATCCTGTCACAAAATAAAAAATAAAATAGGTCTAAGGGGTGCAGTTCAGTGGTATAGCCTTGGCCTAGCACGCAAAGGCCCTAGTTTCAACCCTCAGGGTTATATGCATTGATACAAAATACCCAAGGATTAAGCCTGAAACCTTTGCAAGAAAATGAAAGAATCGAGTCACAAAAGGTCACACATGATATGAAACCATTAAATAATTTTTATAAGAAAGGGAAATCAAGAGACTCAGAGTAGATTATGTCATCCAGGACTGTGATAAGGGACAGAGCAATGGGGATAAAGTGGAAATGGGTATGGAATGATGAAAGCAAGTTGGATTCCAAGAAAATACAAAGGAAGAAATAACAAAATCTTTGTAAGGGAGTTTAGTGTTTGATCCAATAATTTTATCTCAATTTTCTTCTTGGAGAAAATTTGCAAAGTTTATTAAAATATCTACCATCCTGTTCCTATATAGGTATAGAAATTAGTACCATCTCAAGTATCCAATATAAATGAAAGAAATACTGACAGCTGCATGTAAATTGGCACTTGGTAGGCATGGAAATAATAGCACCAGAAATCTATTGGTCACAGGAAATTATGTTCATATGTTGTTAGGCATGACTAGAATATTTACAGAATAAAGTTGACCATGCATTCTGTTATGGGATTTTACAAAAGTTTAAAACTAGAAAATTCAATGATTTATCATGTACAAGATGCCTAGATATTTTCTGTGAAGAATCAGGCTAGACCACAGAAGATCAAGTGCAAAGTGTGGACTTGATTTGTGACATGGGCAGAAGGCTTGATAATTCTCTCTACACTGGCCTCATGGAAAGGGTAGACACTCACAGAGCACCTTATGTTACCTAGTCTCACTGCCTCTAATCATCTCTTGCAGCCCCAATAACTCTGGGATAATGAACGCAGTAGGAGCTGTCACCTAGACAGCAATTTCCATAACTTAAATAACGGCCATAAATGTTTCCTTTCATATTTTGGCACATGATAGAGAAAGAGACAAAGTGGGAAGGAATTTTTAAATGAAACAGTTTGAAGGCACAGGCATTTGGTAGGCAGATGTCTTCACAGAGATGACAGATTATACAGCTGACATTCTACCCAAAAGATCAGCAGCCCCAATATCACCACCCTCCAGTGCAACATTCATGCCATGAAATAGCAAGCACTAAATAATTCCAAAAGGAACTGTAAAGGGGAGAGCAACCCCATTGAAAAATGCAATTGCACAAGCCTTCTCTGAGGTCTCAGGCATTATGATATATTGAAATTTTAGAAGTATACTTGATTTTTCAACCAACAAAGCAATCAAAGAGCATAGGCTGTATTACTGGAAATCCTTATGAAGTATGAATAAGGCAACTCAGCTATCAGACACATATGCCATGGCCTGCCAATCAGGCTCAGAATTAATATGGTTTCTATTATTTTTCTGGATGAGTGAATAATTATGATTTAAGAGAAGGGCATCCATACTATCTTGAAAACATTTTCCTTTTCTTCCTTTGACTGTCAGTACCAGAGTCTGAATGACTCAAATCTGGTAGGATTCAGTGAGTGATCTGCTGTGGGACAAAGGCTGCCTTGGGGGATGCTCTCAGCCCCACCCCTCCTGAATTCTATATGAGGAGCATTTCAACAATGCCTTTGTCCTCAACGGGCAACCAGAGCAAGTCCTTTGCTCCTAACACTGAACTCAGGCTCTGGCTCTCTGTCTAACAATACTCCCATGCCCCACCCATGGGATCTGGAAGCAGAGACTCTTCTGAGATTCTTCATTCTCTTTCATTCCATACCCCTAGAGCCTCCACATGTGGATCAGGCTGATAAAGCAGAAAATAGTCCTCTATCATTAAGGAGAGAAAAGGAAAAGGGAAATGCAGGCTTGCTGATGGAAAAGGAATAGAGAAATCCTAGGAATTCATTATACTCCATTTTTAATGTTGTGCACAGTTTTTTCATTTTCTCAAGGGTATTAATGGCACATACACCCAGATACAGGAGCAAACATAGTCACACCAAAAGTTGTAACCAAACTCACGCACAAACTTGAACTTACCTACTAACTTTCACTTCTATTCCTGGTCTGAATACAAATGATATCCGCGTGACATCTGGATCATAGCCCTTGTAATAAAGCGGGAAAAACCCACTGATCACTATGTCACCATCTCTGTAAACATTTGGCAGCATGGGTTTGTAACACCAGAAATTATCTGTGCAGGAAGTGTGTAAAGGCTGCAGAAGGAGAAAGAGTAACATCACAGTGAATGACATGTCAGCATCTGTTAATCTTGAGACCAAGTCTTGTGCTTAGGCTGAGCTGGGGACATGGTGGGGACGGATCATGTCTACACACTCAGCCCTCTGCCTAGAGAATCAACCTGTGTCACAAAGGCATGATTCATAGTGTCCAGAAATGCCCTCAGCATGGGGGAAAGGTGTGCCAGTCTGGCTAGAGAGACAAAGACACAGCCAGAAGCAGGGAGATGTGTTCAAAATGGGCCGGGGTGCTGAGACATCACTCTTAGTCTCTGTATCAACAGAGCCTCTCTTGCTTCCCTGTCTTTTCACTGCTTCACTTCAGCACCACCAGGAGCTCTGGAGAGTGTCTTTCCCTGGGGCTCTGCACCTGTGTCCCTCTGAAAAGTATTTCTGAAAACATGTGTGGGATCATCTTTCTCCCTTGGATCTGTGATTTCATCATGTTCCAGCAAGGACTTTGGGACCACCATACCCCAGAGGGACAGGCTCTGTAATCCTGTGCCCACAAGGGCCCTACATGGATGGTGGCATTAGGAGTCTGTTCTGAGGATGTTGGCAAGTTTTAAAATAGCTTGAGTTTTAGTCACCAAAGGAGTTGGTAACAATTCCATATGATGCTTTAGGAAGAATGTGAAGGGCTCAGATCATCCCTCATGGCCTCATATGCAACCCATCCTTTGATGGCCTTTATGCTATGTCCAATGTCACCACATGCAGTGATATTCACATGGAATGAAAGGCCTTCACCACATATAAGTGTGTAAATTGCGAATGCCTGCAGCTTTACCACTGGGGCAGGGAGAATAACCTGACAGCTTACTTCCAAATATATCTCCCATTTAAATCCCTATGAATAGCAGAGAATCCTAGACACAATGCTGGGCATGGCACAGTGTCATGGAGTATATTTTTCTCTTGTACATAGGGTCACTATGAGTCAGTCTTGACTCCAACACACCTATCAAGAACAGCAACAACAAACTGCAAGCAGAGAGGATGGGAAGTTTGTCCCTCACTCCTACTACTCCACAGAATTATCTCTGAGCCTGATGTTCTATGTTGTGCCCATTGAGAATTCTTGCATGAAGTCCGCAGCATTATGTTTGAATTATATACCTGACCTCCTTCCCTGTTCAAGTACTGTGAACCTATAAGAAAAGGATGTGGCAATACACCCCAAAGCTATTCCAAAGCAATCAGCCAATGAAAACCCTATAGGGACATCGAGTCTGACTTGACTGCACAGCACCTATGAACAAGAACAAGAAGGAAAGGAACAGAAAATGAAATACAGTCAATATTAAACAGAGGAAATATTTAGCAGTCTGAAATGCTTAGAAAATCACTGAAAAATACAGGGAAGATAAACAAACCTGATATTGGTGCTTTTGAAAATAGATTTGACACACTGTCACTAAGTTAAATGAAAAAGAAAGGGGAGAATGTCAAAAAACATGAATGCCGCAGAGGAGTCATTTGGAGAGATTTCCTCACAACTAAATGGTTGAACAATATGAAAATACAAATAGCTGCACATCTGTATATTTGAAAATATACACCAATTTCACAAATTGGTAAGATGTACATGTTAAAAACTTAACAGGTGCAAAATGAAACATTTTACAGAAAAAGAAAACCTCACTGGTGAGGTTTTTGAACATTCACTTTTGTAATAACAATTATTTATTACAACTCTTCCTGTAAATGAAAGATTGGAGAACCAACTTTATTTTGTAAGGGTATCTAACCTTGGGCTTCATATCTGAGAATACCATAACCATAAGTAATTTTAAAAGCCTCTTCCCTTCTTGACCTAACTCCCTGTGTCCTACTCCAATCCAATCGAAGATGAACATTTTAAGAGATATTGGGATGAAACCAGGGCCCAGCACATATTTTGCAAGTGCTTTTCCATTGAGCCTCAACACCACCCAATTTTTTTATCTTGATACTTGGTCTTGCTAAATTACAGAGGCTCATGAGAGCCTTGAATTGTGATCTTCCATTTGAATATGTTTGACATCATCTTGTTGAGAATTTTGCATATATATTCATCAAGGAAGTTGGTCTAGAGTTCTCTTTCTTGAAGTGTCCTCGCCTAGTTCAGGGACCAGGGGATGGGGTTCCATAGATTGAATTTCAAAATACCCCAGAGTTTACTACTTTTTGAAATAGTTTGAGGAGAATAGGCATTACTTTTACCTTAATGTTTCATGGAATTCTGCTATGTACCTGACATGGCCTGAAATCTCCCTTCTTTGGAGGCTTTTATTGCCTTCTCCATTTTGGAGTATGCAATGCATCTATTTAGATTGCTTGTGTACTCTGGATTTAATTTTGGAAAACCGTATGTGTGAATAAACTGATCCAGTTCCATTATTTCATTTTTTGAGACTTCAATTTCTCAAGGTATTCACTGATGATTTTCTAGATTTTGTTGTTATTGGTGTTTATAATTCCTTCAAAGCTCTAAATTTTTCATTTTTGGCCTTTTTTCTTTGTTTTTATGAGACTAGCTCAGGTGGTATCTACTTTATTAATCTTTCCAGATTACCAACTCTCAGTTTCTTTCAGTCTATGAATTGTCTTTTTAGTTTCTCATGGGGTTATTTCCCCTTGATCTTGATAATTTCTGTCTGAGTGCTCCTTTTGGGATTGGTTTCTGGTGGCATTCTGATGCCGTGCAATGTCTCATTCAGTTATTTAATTGGGCCTTCCCTAACTTATCAATGAAGGCACTCACTGCTATGAACCTCCTTCTTAGAACTGTCTTTGCTGTATCTCATAATTTTGGTAGGATGTGTCCTCATCCACATTAGATTGCAGGAATTTTTAAATTTCCACTTTAATTTGTTCAATAACCTATTCATCTATCAACAGTGTATTATTATGATATTAAGGTATTTGTCTGTTATACCTATCTTCTCCAGCATTCTTATCATGAAAAGTTGTTGCACTTTGCCGAAGGCCTTTTCAGCATCAGTTGAGATGATCATGTAGTTTTTGTTTGCCAGTTTCTTGATATGCTGGATAATATTAATTGATTTCCATATGTTGAACAAGCCTTGAATCTGTGGTATAAATCCCACTTGGTCATGGTGATCAATCTTTTTCATATGCTGCTGGATTCTGTTTGCAGGATTTTATTAAATATTTTTGCATCTAGATTCATAAGGGAGATGGGTCTATAATCTTCTATGCTAGATGAATCTTTTCCTGGTTTAGATATCAGGGTGAAGGCACCTTCATAGAATGAATTTGGGAGTGTTCCCTCCTTTTCTACTTTTTGGAATAATTTGAGGAAAATAGGTATTTTCTTTACTAGTTAGGTAAAATTCTGCTGTGAATCCATCTGGACTTGGGCTCCTCTTTGTTGGGAGACATTTTGTTACCTTCTCTATTTCTGTATATGTAATGGGCTTGTTTAGGTCAGTTATGTCTTCTGGGGTTAGCTTGGTAGGTCACAAATATTAATTAGTTTGTCCATTTCTTCTGCATTTTCATATTTTTGGGAATACAGTCTCTCGTAGTAATCTCTGATGATTTTCTGTATTTCATTGAAGTCAGTGCTTATGGAGCCATTGTCTTTTGTAATCCATATTATGTTAGTGTTTTCCTCTTTCTTTTTGATGAGGTTGGCCAGAGGAGTGCCTATGTTATTAATCTTTTCAAAGAACCAGCTCTTAGTCTTATTAATTTTTTGAATTATCTCTTTGGATTCTATTTGAGATATTTCTCCCTTTATTTTTGTAATTTCTTTTTGGATGCTCCTTTTAGGATTGATTTTTTGTTGGATTTCTAGTGTCTTAAGATGTGTCATTAGGTTATGTATTTGGCTCTTCCTTACCTTATTGATGAATGCACTTAATGGTATAAACTTCCCTGTTAAAACTGCCTTTGCTATATCCCATATGTTTTGGTAGGATGTGTTTTCATCATCACTTGAGTGCAGGAATTTTTTAAATTCCATTTTGATTTCATCAACAACCCATTGGTCATCCAGCAGTGTATTATTCAGTCTGCATGAGTTTGTAGTTTCTGGAATTTTTCTTGCTCTTGAGCTCCAATTTTATCCCATTATGATCTGATAAGGAACAGGGGATGATTTCTACTTTTTTTGTATTTGTTGGTGGAGTTCTTATGGACTAGCATATGATCTATCTTAGAAAACATTCCATGTTGAGCTGAGTAGAATGTGTATTCCTCATCATGTGGATGAAATATTCTGTATATATCTGTGAGATCCAACTGCTTTAGGGTGGAGATTAGATTTGATGTTTCTCTGTTGATTTTCATTTTGATGACCTGCCTCTTGATAAAAGAGGGTTATTGAAGTCTCCCATTACTATTGATTCTGGTCCAATAAAGTTCTTTATATTCCATAAGTTTTGTCTTATAAAGCTAGGTGCCCCTGTGTTTGGGGCATAAAAATTTAGGAGCGTTATTAGTTCCTGATCGATTGTTCCTTTTATTAAAATGTAGTGCCCTTCTTTGTCTCTTCTAATTAGTTTTGGAATGAAATTTAATCTATCTGAAATTAGAATTGCAACCCCTGCTTATTTATGCTCCCCCTGCCTGGTATACATTTTTCCAGCCCTTAACTCTCAGTTTATTACAGACTTTGTGAGTTAGGTGAGTTTCTTAAATACCACATATTGATGGTTTATGTTTTTTCATCCAACTAGCCAGTCTCTGTCTCTTAATTGGTGAGTTAAGAGCATTTACATTAATAGTGATTATTGAGTAGCATTTACTGTTATATATCCAATCATTCCCTGTTACTGGTTTATGAATCATGTTTGCTTTGTTCCTTTCTTGGGTTGTGCTCATTTCAGCTAACCAGTTCTTTGATTTCCTATATAGGGTTGTCTTATCTCTCCTAGATGTGGTAACTGATTTACAATCCTCTCCAGGGCTGGTTTGGTAGTTGCATATCATTTAAATGCATCAATATAATTCAATGTCTTATACTCCTCTTCCATTTTCAAAGGTGATTTTTCTGGATATATTAATCTTGGTTGGATGCTTTTTTTGGATGTGAATCACATATGACCATTTCTTTCCAGCTTTCAATGTTGATGTGGAGAAGTCTGCAGTAATTTTAACAGGTTTTGCTTTATAAGTAATAAGGGGTTTCTGCCTTGCTGCTTGCAGAATAGCTTCCCTGGATTTTAATGGCAGCATCAAGCGATAATATGTCTTGGGGATGACCTATTTACATCAGCTTTTGAGGGAGTCCTGAATGTTTGAGTTGTGTATGTATCCATATCCTGTATTATCTCTGGGAAGTTTTCCTTGAGGATATCATATACTAGATTTTGAAGGCATCCAGTGGATCTTTCTTCTCCTCCAGAGACACCTTGAATTCTTACTTTTTTTTTCATTCTGTCTGAGTTCTCTGGGATATCGTTTTTTAATACCTTTATTATTTATTCCATTTCTGACTGTACATATTTAAGTTCATTTATGGCATCTTCGGAGTCAGAAATCCTAAACTCAAATTCATCCAGTCTCAATGAAAAGGATTCTTTAGCTGAATTCAATTCAGTTATCTTCATTTGCATTTCAATAAGCATTGATTGATTTTTCCTTATCATTTCTAGATGGGAGGATAGAACAGACTCCAAGTCAGATACCTTCTTTTGAAGGATTTCAAGAGTGCTGGTAGTATTCATTTTAATTTCTCTTAACATGTTTATAACCATAACTCTGAATTCCAGTTCAGAGATCTCTAAGTTTTGAGATTCCTTGGAGTTATTTGTTAGGGGGTATTGGTCTGTGGGGCCTCCAGATCCATCCTGCCCCTTTGTGTTTTCTGTAGGTTTACTTTGTTTGCCCATAATATGGTCCGAGAAATAGAATTCATGTCTCCTGAGTGTGTAGAACTTCTCCCTCTGTTATTCCTTTGAGATTGTGTGGTGCTGAATCTCTGGTGCTTATTTGAGCTTGTAAGCTGTGTAGTTCCTCGATTGTTTGGTCTGTGTGGCTCTTACTCTAGTTCAGCAGCCTGACTCAAAAGGGGGTAGGGGACAGGGAGGCGATAGATTCTGTTTCTCTTCTTTGGGGTGAGAAAGGGGGGAATCTGTTGACAGAAGAGGGGAAAAGAGGAGGTACAGGACAGGGATTAATAGAAATCAGGGTCAAAATTTAAATTAAGGCTAAAACTTAAGGGTAAAATAATTAAAACAAAAACACATATATAGCATAGGAAAAGAGAAGGAGAATAGAAAAAGGGAAAAGAATAAAGGAAGAAAGATAGAAAGAAAGAAGAAAAATAGAAAAGAAAAAAAACCTCATGCATACACACTCCCACTCACACATAAAAACACTTGTAGCCAGGTGTGGTGGTGCAAACCTGCAATCTCAGCGGCTCAGGAGGTGGAGGCACAAGGATCAGAAGTTCTAGATCAGAGGCAGTCTGCATAACTTAGCAAGACCCTGTCTCAAAAAGTAAAAAATACGGGGTGGGGGCACAGCACAGTAGTCCAGCGCTTACAAAGCATGTAGGCACAAGAGCGTGGGTTCAAACCCCAGTGCCACACACACACACACACACACACACACACACACACACACGTATGTTCTCACAAGTGGAATCTGAACTGTGGACACACAGTTCCACTGGATGAAGTGAACACTGCAGGATGCAGTGTTCCCTGCAGAATTCAGGGTGGCAGTGTTTTCACAGAATCCGCAGAAGCAGTCCACCTTAGTGTGTAGGGCTTGCGTAGGTTCCCCCTATTGAGTGGATATGGTGGGCAACCCCACAATGGCCCAGGTTTAAGCGGGACCCTGAGTGCCCATAGAGTCTGTTCTAGGAAATATTCAGTGTCTATTGTATTGTTAGAGAGGCAGTGGAACCTGTGGAGGCCTCCCTGGAGTTCTCCCTGTCCCATGTAGTTTGTGGGCCAATTCCCCAAATCAGAGATATCCACCCCAAAGCCTACAGCATGGAGGGAATATGACTGCTATCATGGATTTTTATTTCAGGGCTTTCTGCTCACTTGGGAGTCCACTTGTGAGGTCCAGATCCCTTTCTAGGCTCCTCAGTTCTCTGCCTACGGTGGGTGGGATAATATCTAACCATCCCAGAGGGAACGTGCAGTAGGTCTGTGAGATAAACCTACAGCCAACATCATATTAAGTGGAGAAAAACTGAAACCATTTCCTCTTAGATCTGGAACAAGACAAGGATGTCCTCTCTCTCCTATTCTATTTAACATTGTAATTGAAGTCCTTTCCAGGGCAATCAGACAAGAGAAAGAAATCAACGGGATAGAAATTGACAAGGAAGAGGTCAAATTATCCTTATTTGCAGATGATATGATCCTATACCTGGAAGACCCCAAAGCCTCAACAGGAAAACTCCTAGAACTAATTAACTCCTTCAGCAAAGTCACAAGTTACAGAATCAACACACAAAAATCAATAGCTTTTCTTTATAGCAACTGCAAACAGGAAGAGAAGGAAATTTCAGAAAAAATGCCATTCACAATAGCCCACCAGAAAATTAAATATCTTGGAACCAACCTAACCAAAGACCCTTCAAATCTCTACAAAGAAAATTTCAAAACATTAAAGAAACAAATAGCAGAGGACACTGAAAAATGGAAAGGCCTTCTCTGCTCCTGGATGTTGTTGTTGTTGTTAGGGGCCATCGAGTCGGTATCCAACTCATAGCGACCCTCTGTACAACAGGGGAAACACTATTGTCAGTGCTTCTCTGACGTTCATAGGGTTTTCAATGGAAGATTGATTTTTGGGAGGGGGATGCCAAGTCCTTCTCCCAAGCCTACAGTTTCTGGTGTTCCCAGGCAGTCTCCCATCCAGGTACTAACCAGGCCCGACCCTGCTTAGCTTCCGAGATCTGACGGGATCGGATGCCACAGGGCTATGGCTGCAGGCCTGCTCCTGGATAGGGAGAATTAATATAGTAAAAATGGCTATCCTACGAAAAGCAATCTATAGATTCAGTGCAATACCCATTAAAATTCCACTGGCTGACTTTACAGAAATAGAAAAAATGATCGCAAGACTCATATGGAACCACAAAAGACCACATAGAGCCAAAACACTCTTAAGCTGCAAAACGAATGCAGGTGGAATCACAATCCCTGACTTCAAGCTCTACTATAGGGCAGTGGTAGCAAAAACAGCTTGGTACTGGCACAAAAATGGGCCTGAAAACATCCGGGACAGAATAGAAGACCCAGAAATAACTCAACACACTTATAGCCACCTTATTTTCAACAAAGGAGCAAAGCAAGTAAACTGGAAAAAGGACAGCCTTTTCAATAAATGGTGCTGGGAAAAATGGTCATCCACATGCAGAAAAGTGACAACTGACCTGCATCTCTCAATATGCATGAGAGTTAACTCGAAATGGATAAAAGATCTCAACAAAAAACCAGAAAGGTTAAAACTTATAGAAGACAAGATAGGCAATACACTCCATCATATAGGCATAGGAAAGTATTTCCTCAATAGGGCTCCAATTGCTCAATAAATTGCAACAAAAATAGATAAATGAGATTATATGAAATTAAAAAGCTATGTACAGCAAAAGAAACAATTAACAGAGTCAGGGTAACCCCCACAGAATGGGAAAACATCTTCGCATCTTATACATCAAACAAAGGTCTAATTACTAGAATTTATAAAGAATTCAAGAAAAAACACACCAAAAACAAATAAGACAATACACAAATGGGCAAAGGAACTGAGTAGACAGTTCTCAAATGAAGAGGTCCGTAAAGCCATGAGACACATGAAAAAATGCTCAATATCCCTAGGCATTAGGGAAATGGAAACTAAAACAACTCTGAGATTTCACCTTACACCAGTAAGAATATTCAAGATTAATAAAACAAATAATAACAAATGCTGGCGAGGTTGAAGAGAAAAGGGAACACTCTTACATTGTTGGTGAAGCTGTAAATTGGTCCAACTACAATGGAAATCAACATGGAGGTATCTTAAAAAGCAGAAAATAGATCTACCATTTGACCCAGCTATAACACTATTGCCTGCAGCTATAGCTCTGTGGCATCCGATCCTGTCAATTCTAGGAAGCTAAGCAGAAACGGGCCTTGTTAGTACCTGGGTGGGAGACTGCCTGGGAACACCAGAAGCTGTAGGCTGGGAGAAGGACCTGGCAAGCCCCTCCCAAAAATCAATCTTCCATTGAAAACCCTATGAACATCAGAGAAGCACTGACAATAGTGTTTCCTCTGTTGTACAGAGGGTCGCTGTGAGTCGGATACCGACTCAACGGCACCTAAAAACAACATAACACTATTGGGAATTTACCCAAAGGGAGATGGGTCATCATACCACAGAGACACCTGCATCTCCATGTTCAATGCAGCACTTTTCACAATAGCAAGGACATGGAATCAACCAAAGTGCCCTTCAACAGAAAAATGGATAATAAAACTATGGTACATATACACAATGGAATACCACTCAGCAATAAAAAAAATGAGATAAGGCCATTCCCAGCAAAATGGATGGAATTAGAGAAAATTATTTTAAGTGAATGAACACAGGCTTACAGAGAAACACCACATGTTCTCACTCACATGTGGGAGCTGAAACAAAATTATAAGAAGGAAAAAATCCTATGCAAAGGTTGGATCATAATAAAAGAAAAAAAGCTAAGGATGGTATTATTATAGATGGTCTAGAAAATGCATGTAATAGTTTGGACAATGTAAAAACAAGGTTCACTGCAGGAAAAGTTTCTATCTTAAACAATTGGAACCAAAGGATATATAAAAAATATTACCATGAAAAGACAAGTAAATGGTAGAGAAGTCTTTGAAGTGGGGGCTGTGGGGAGAAGCGTACAAGAGGGTAAGGGTGAACCTATATGAATAATGTACAACAAAATGCATATGTGGAAATGTCACAATGGAAAGCATGTCAGAATGAATCACATTAAGGTGTACATTAAAAATTTCCAATTAAAAAGGTGAAAAAAACCCAGTGTATTATTTAGTCCTCAAGGATGTGTTAATTTTCTGAAATTTTTCTTGTGTTTGAGTTCTAATTTGATTCCCTTGTGATGTCTTAAGGGACAGGGGATGATTTCTACTTTTTTGTTTTCATCGAGTCCATGTTTTCTTTTGGACTAAAATGTCATGTATCTTAGAAAAAGATGTGTATTGTGCTGAGAAGACTGTGTATTACTCATCAGATGGACAAACTATTCTGAAGAAATCTGTAAAGTTCCGTTGGTCTGTAGTGCAATTTAAAGTCATCATTTCTTTATTGAGTTTTTGTTGTGATAATCTGTCCTTGGCACAGGAGAGGTATTATAATCTCTGATTCTAATTGTGTCTGGCCCAATGTGTTCCTGTAGATCTACTAAAGTTTGCTTTATTAAGCTGAATGTCTCTTCATTTGGAGAGCATAAGTAAAGGAATGTTATGGGTTCCTGGTTGATTGCTCCTCTGAGAAATATGAAATGTCCTTCTTTGTCTGTTCTGGTTAGTTGGAATTAAGTCTAATCTGTCAGGGATTAGCATCACAACTCCTGCTTCTTTTTGTTTGTTTCTGCCTGTTTGGTATATTATTTTCCAACCTCCCATTTTCAACTTTTTATCATCTGTGTGGGTGAGATAAGTCCCTTGGATGCCACATATTGAGGGTTTATGTTTTTCAATGCAAATGCTCAGTCTGTATCTCTTTTTTGTGAGTTAAGACCATTTTCAATGAGGGTGATTATGGAGGTACTTATTTTTAGGCATCAATTTACTACTCATGACTGGTTTCTGATTCATATTTTGCCTATTTTTTTCTTATTATCCTCCTGTACTTTGGTTGATTTCTTTGATATATTATGTGCTATTGTCATCTCCCCTGTATGTGGTGCTTCATTGAGGATACCTTGCAATGCTGGCCTTATGGCTGCAAATCATTTGAATGAAGCAATATCGTGGATGATGTTATGGTTGAGAAGTCTCCTGTTATTATGATGGATGTGTCATTGTAGGTGAGCTGGCATTTCTCCCTCACAGCTTCCAGAATAGGTTCTGTACTCTCTAGATTTAGTGTCCCAATTATAATGTATCATTTGGATGGGTTTTGGTCACTCTGTTTGGGGTTCTCAATGATTCGATTATTTAGGGATTCAGATGATGACATAGGTTTGGCAAGATTTCATCTGATATTTCTTTGAATACATTTCCTAATTCGCTAGTGTTTTTTCTCCTCCTTCATGGATCCCCTGTACTCTTAGGTTGCATTTACTCATTTTGTCAGAAATCTCTTGAAGATGTTGCTGATATTGTTTCATCATTTTCTCTATCGTGACATGTGAGTAAGCAATGTCTTCTACTTTTTCTTCCATTACAGTAACTGAGTTTTCACCATCATCTATCTTGGAGATTGAAGATTATACCATAATGTTGAGTTGGTTTAATTCTCCTGGAATCTCTGAGATAACTGCTTGCTTTTTTTTAGGTTTAAGTTCTATAGAGAACTTGTCCTCCACCTAAGATACCTTTTTATCAAGTGCATCAATATATTTTGTGTGGTTCTTTGGAGATGTTTTACCATATTTATAAGCACAACTCTGAATTCTGCTTCAGACATCTCTAGGAATCTAGTTGCCCTGATGTCATCTGCTGAGGTGCTTTCGTCCATGGGATCTTCCCATCCACCATGTCCTTTCATGCTTTGTCTGCCTTTCTGCTGAGGCTTGCACATTGCTTGGTCTGGGTTATAATTCCCACCTCCACCCTGTGTCAGGAGATTCTCCCCTGGAGTTCACTTGAGTTTGGGTCTTGATGAGTCACTGGCACTTCTCTCTCCCTCCCCCATACCATTGTTTGGTGCCTCATTCCCCAGAGCCTAGCTCCTGCTGCAAACTCTGCAACCAGCACTGCTCCCTCAGTTTCTCTCCATCCCCTACCTTCCCAAGATCCTGTTGATCCACAGCCTAAACCATGTGTCTTATACTCCCTAGACCATTGTATTATTTCTCCAAGTCACAAGTGCTACCACGCCCCTGATGTACCTTCTTCTTAACAGGTTCTCCTAGGCTAAGGGAACCAGCAGCACCTGATATTCTTCTTTGTCTCCTGGACTGTCATCGCCTCAATTACCCTATCCCCAGCTCAGATCTGCAGTTGATGCTAGCTACCTAGATTTGTGTCACTTTACAGCTCTCTCTTTTCTTACTTTTTACTCTAACTATCTGTTCAGTATGAATCGTAAACCACTACTTCACCCCTCCTGTTTCTCCAATTCTCAAGGAAGATGGTATATATCTGCCACCTTCACTCCTCCAGAGGACTGAATATTAACCCTCATAAACTGATTATTCTGTGAGATTTTTTACAATGGAAAATGAGTCTTAACTTTTCTCTTATACTATTAGAATCACTACAATCTTTCTCAATTACTTTCAAATTTTAACTTCATTTTTCTTTTTGTTGTTGTTTCCTTCCATTCTTTATTCCTCATTTGTATCTTGGTGAAATATTTGCTGTATCCACCCTTGTCTTGTCATTCCTTGGCTTATTCAAAATAACATTAATTTTCATTCCTGGTCTCCATATATATTAACTATGTTCACCCTCCAATATTGAATAAAAATTCAGTATCACTTAGGGATTCACTGTACATTTTTCCTGCAATTTGAAATGGCTTATTAATAAAACAAATTCCTACATGTTACTGTTGTGTTTCTGGACCCTCTCCAAAAATTTCATTGATGTAACTTATGTCTTTCTTTAAAAAAATACACTTCTTTAAGTCAGTAGAATGTTGTCTTTAATCAGCTCCTCTCTGCACAGTTGATACATAATTTACCAGTGGACATTATATGTGGCTGGACTGGTAGTAAAATTTTGCAGTAAATAGCTGAATCTCAGCCATACATGGCATCCAATATTCAGTGATTTGTAGGCAGCCAACTGTTTAAATATGTTCAATAAGGCTGATTTCCAGCTGTAACCA
>VMDO01026512.1:0-26609 GCA_007922755.1 Pedetes capensis | reverse complement strand
GAGAACAATCCCTGGAGAAGGACATCATGTTTGGAAGAGTGGCAGGTCAACGGAAAAGAGGAAAACCCTCCACCAGATGGATTAACACAGTGTCTGCAACAATGGGCTTAAACATAAATAAGATGGTTTGCCTGGCACAGAATCGGCAAGTGTTTCGATCTGCTGTACACAGGGTCGCTATGAGTCGGACTCGACTCGACGGCACCTAACAACAACAACAACAACAACAATGTATACATATATATTTATATTTATTATTTATTTATTTATATTTATGCCTGCAGTCATAGCCTTGTGGCATCCGATCCCATCAGATCTTGGAAGCTAAGCAGGGTTGGGCCTGGTTAGTACTTGGATGGGAGACTGCCTGGGAACAACAGGTGCTGTAGGGTTGGGAGACGGACCTGGCAACGCAATTCCAAAAAGCAGTCCACCATTGAAAACCCTATGAACAGCAGAGAAGCACTGACAATAGTGTTTCGCCTGTTGTATGTGGGTCGCTATGAGTCAGATACCAACTCCACAGCACCTAATAACAATTATATATATAAAAAATATAATATACATTATATATAATATATTTTATTGGAATTTTTAATGTACAACTTAATGGGTTTCATTATGACATTCCCATATATGCATTTCATTGTACATTGCTCACATAACTTCCCCCTTACCCTCTCATGACCCTCCTCCCTATTCTCTCCCCACACACACCAATGGTCTCCTTTCTACTTGAATGTCTCTTTGTGAGAATATTTATCTATATATGTGCATCCCAATTTTGATTTAAGTCCAAACTTTTTTCTATAGTGATCTACCTTTTTATATTCTCAGCAGTATTAGATGAGTGATCTAGTCCATTTACATTATTGCTAGCCTTCGGTATTATTACTATCTTTTTTTTTTTTTTTTAGCTATTCTTGTAGGGTTTTTTTCTATCTTCCCTTTTTTCCCACTATACTCATAAAGTTGTGCTGTTTACATTGAGGTTGACCTCTCCCCCTTCATCCCTCCTCATTGACCCTCCTCCTTTAATTCAAATTTCTCTTGCTTAATCAAATTTTCACTTATTAGATGAACTTCATCTTCCTATCTTTGGCCTATGACTAACTGGGAAATTATTTACAATTTTATTACAGTCTTAGTGGTTACCTTACTTGTTACAAAATGCATTTGTGGTTTATCAAAATCTGTTGTTTGTTACTAATTTTACCTTCTTTCCAGAAAATGTTAGAATCTTAGAAAAATTTAACAACATTTCTCCCTTCCAATATTGTATTGTTCTGTAATTTTCCATGGGTTTTAAAGATCAAAAGTCATTACTATTACTGTGTGTGCAGTAAATGCTCACTTAAATTTATCCAAATGTTTTAATTTCAATGTGTAAGCCTATAATGTTTCTGAATATAAAGATTAAATATTAGTATTTATCACAACGATGTCTATTTTTTAAAATTTCCTTTGGGACAGAGTCTCACTATGTAGCTCAGGCTGGCCTTGAACTCCTTATGTAGCCCCGGCTGGCTTCAAACTTGCAATCTTCTTGCCTCAGCCTCCTGAGTGTTGGGATTACAGCCCTGTGTCACCATGCCTGGCTTTAAGATATCTATTTTTCTGAGTTAATGTATAAGTCTAATACAATAAATACAATTTTAAAATAATTGTAATTGCACAATAATTTTCTCTTAAAGAACTACTCAAGCTAATTTATGACAATGGAATGATGGAATTAATATATCACCATTTACATCTATTGTGAACTAACAGATTTAGGCATTGAGAATCAATGGCTGCTTCTAACCCAAAGAGAGAATCAACAAGACACTGATTGTGTCTCCTTAAAATTAATTATTCCACAGCCTCCCAAAATAGCACCATCAGCTGGGTACCTACCATTCAATCACGAGACTGTGCCATCATTTTATATTCAAACCATAATGCTGGTTGTTTTCTGATAAGGTGTATACAATACCACCCATGGAGAAGCCCAGCTAATAATAAAAAACTGAGTCTGATCGAGACTCTAATAAAACTACTTGTTAGGTGCTGTTGAGTTGGTATGACTCATAGCCACCCTCATAAGGTTTTCAATGGCTGACTGTTTGGGGATGGTGCTGGGAACATACTTCCCCCATTTTTGTGGTGCTGGGGATTGAAACTGGGTCCTCAGAGAGTGCAGAGTAGCAGTCTACTAACTGAGCTAAACTCCAGTCCCAATCAAGTTACTAGTTTGTGTGAAAAAATAATAATACTATTCAAGGTAGCATTCACAGAGAGAACATTTTTTTTTTTTTTTTTCCTGAAAAACCACATACTTAATCCCAGAAAAGGACTGGCCATGCTTGGATTCTGCTCTCACCACCTACCCCAACTTCTTGCAGCGAGGGCTTGAAGAACTGAAATAAGCCATTGACTGTCTTGTGTGCTTCCCTACAACCAATGATCATGGGAGCAAAATAATAGGGCGGTTATGCCACCACTGGCTGGAAAGCAGAGAAGCAGTTTTTTTAAAGGAAGTAAGGGAATATGAGATATGTATCACAAACAATAGGGTAGAAAGACAGGTCTTTTTATATATAGTACTTTATTATATGATGAAAGTGGGGTAATATAATTATTGAGTGAGTTATATGGAATAGTGGCTTGGCTATTGTTGTTGTTAGGTGCCGTTGAGTCAGGTCTGGCTCATAGCCATCCTAAGTACAACGGACAAAACACTCACCTGACAACACTGTGCCATGCTCAGCACTGTTGTAGCAATTTGAAAAAAAATTCATCACTTGTGACCAAACATCAAGACAAACTCTGGGAATCAGAATTAATGGTGGGAATAATTAGACCATAATAATTTAAAAGAAAATATGTGAATATTTTTGATCTCTCAATAGAAAATTCAAAGAAAATATAACAAAATATTAAATGTATTCTTCTTTCCTAGCTGATTTTAAAGTAATTATGTAACCATAAATATATAGTTTTGTATATATAAATATATTTATATAAATATAAATATATATTTCATGTTTGTGTGTATATGTTAATTGTGTAATGTGCATGTATATAAAATATATCATTGGACAAATAACATGCAAAAATACAATATATTTGCCAGTATCTCTTATGAATATAGAAAAAATCCTCAATAAAATATTAGAGAACTAAATCCAATAGCATATAAACCATGGTCAAATGAAATTTTATTTTTCATGAATTTTCATGGATCCTTACACAAAGGCCATGCTAATTACCTTTGCATCATTCTAATTTTAGTTGTATATATGCTTCTAAAGTAAGAACCAAAGTGGGGTTTATCCCAAGAATGTAAGATGAGTTCAACATATAAAAATTAATCAATATAATAAAACATGTGACTTGAATATGGGCCATTTAAATAAAACAGAAAAATCATTTAGTAAATCCAACATCATCTCATGATTATGAAGAAAAAAATTAGGACTAGAAGGGAATTCCTTTAACCTCATAAAAAGTACCTAGGAAAAGCCCATAGCTAACATCATATTTAATGATGAAATACTAGATGTTTTGCCCATAAGATTAGTAACAAGGCAAGGATATCTACTCTTGTCACTGTTATTCATATTGTACTGGAGGGTCTATCAGTGAAGATAGGGAAATAAATGAAACTATCTCTATTCACTGAAGATATTGTATATACAAACATCTAAGGAATGCACTAAAATTATTAGATCTAATAAATGAGTTTAGCAAGTTTACAGGATGCAAGATCAATGTATAAAATTAATCCAATGGAGAAAAAAAATTTTTTTCAACAAAAAGAGCTGGGATAACTGCATAACCATAAACAAAGAATTATTATGGACCCTTAACTCATAACCACATATAAAAGTTAACTCAAAATAGTTCAAATACCTAAATGTAAGAGGTAAAATTATAAAATTATAAAATGCAATAGCTAAAACTTCCCTAACCTTAAAAGAAAAGACAGGAGTAAATCTTAATGACCTTTGATTTAGTAATGTTTTCCTAGATATGACACCAAAAATATAAGCAACAACAAAAGTAGATTAATTAGACTTCATCAAAATTAGAAACATTTGTTTGTGAAAGGACACTATCAAGAAAGTGAATGACAGCTCATAGAATAGGATAAAATATTAGCAATTCATATATCGGACAGGGACTTGTATCTAGAATATAAAGTGACAAGTAACAATTAAAAATGTGAAAAGGACCTAAATAGATTTTTCTTCAAAGAAGATATACAAACAGCCAATAAGCACTTGAAAGGATGCTCATTAGTTATCAGGGAAACGTAAATCAAAACCACAATGACATACCACTCTACACTCACTAGAATGGCTGCTATCAAAAGGCAGATAACTAAAAGTGTTGATGAGGATGTGGAGATACTAGATATCATACTATGCTGTTGAGACTGTAATGGTGCGGATATACTGAAAAACAGTCTGAAAATTTCCCAGAAGTTAATATGGACCAATTCCACTCCCAGGCATCAATTCAAGAGAAATAAAAACATGTGTTCTCCAAAAACTTGTACCTGAATGTTTATAGCAACACACTTCATAATAGCCAAAATGTAGAAACAAAGCAAATGTCTATCAAGTAATGAATAAATAAACAGAATGTGTTGTGATCACACAATAGAATACTATTTGGCTATAAATAGGAGTGTACAGCTGGGTGTGGTAGTGCATGCCTGTAATCTCAACACTTGGGAGGCTGAGGCAGGAGGATCATGAGTTCCAGGGCAGCCTTGGCTACATAGTGAGTTCAAAGCCAGCTTGGCCTTCAGAGTGAGAACTTGTTCAAAAACAAAAACAAAACAAACCCCAAACAAAAATAACTCCAGCCAACCAACCAACTAAAATAATACTGATCCATGCCACAAATATGGATGAACCTTGAAAACACTATGCTATGTGAAAGATGCCAGTCATAAAAGGCCACATATTCCATGATTCCATTTATATGAGATGTCCAGAATAAGCAAATTGGTAGAGACAGAAAGTAAGTTAGTGTGCTTAGGGTGAAGGTGGTGGATGAGATTATTGAGGGGCAATAGCTAAAGGGTATGGAATTTCTTTTTATGGTGATGAAAATGTTTAAAATTTTTTCTGTGATGCTTGAACATGTCTGTAAGATACTGAAGACCACTGAATTGTACATTTTAAATGGGTGAATTGTATATGAGCATATCTTAATAAAGCTGTTACTAAAAAATTATATGTTGAAAGGTGGGCCTTTTTCATACTGACACACCACTCTCAGATCATTAACTTTTGTGCAAAAAGTGATAACGGTAAATGTAGGGTGTCTTGAAAGTCTAAATAAAGCAAAATCTGAGGGGAAAAGGTGGAAGACTTTGTACTATTTGGGGTTACATTTAAGGAAAGGGAATATATGTAACGTCAGTAAAAACGAGCTTTGTTTTAGCTTATTGTCTATATATTTACTGATAGAAAATGGTTGGTGATTTTTTATTTATAGTTTGCCCTTGGGTTTAGCTCAGATGATAGAGTGCTGCTCTGTGCTCTGGATTTGATCCCCAGAAGTGCAAAAACAGAAGAAGGATATGACAATCCACTCCTGAAGCAATCCAGAAACTATCAGCCATTGAAACCCCTATGAATAGCAGAGAAGCACTGACATAGTACGGGGCATGGCACAGTGTCGGGGAGTGTTTCATTCTGCTGTACATAGGGTCACTATGAGTCAGACCCAACTCAACAACACCTAACAACAAACAACAACAGTTAGTTTAGCTGAATGTACAAGGAGAGCTTTAATCTAGAAAAATAAGATATTCCAAGAGGGTTGAAATGTGCCTCTAATGACTAGGTTCAGAATCAGCTTGTCATCAGTATAAACACTGAGACATCCTCCTGATAATGCATTCAGATTTTGCTCCAAACCAGCTATAAAGCTAGCATAAAATATTGAAAATTATGTTTTCAATATTACTACTTGCTCAGGGTAGGTAAAATTATAAGCCTTATATTTTTTGTTTTGAATTAAATATTAAAATAGATATGAATGCTTCTTTTAAAATGACAGATGGTTTAACTTTGGTGCATTGGTATGTATTATAAAATAAATATGGAATTTCAAGCTTACTTTTCATGATATTTGATCTTGATCTGATATTTTACAATCAGCAGTTGATGTAGGTTCATTATTTTAAAATAAAATTGCAAAATGGAAACCCATTAACTTCTCATTTGGAAAACACACAGAAGAAGGTATAGTACCTTGCTTTAATAGCCAGAACAGAAGGCCAGGCTGTGCAGAAACTAAGAATCTATAAGCAGGAAACCTTGAGTGATCAAGAATGATTTCTTTGTAGGGACCTGCACCAAGGTTCATTTGTGAGGTCTTAATGTATCATCATTTGTACATGCCACTACAATCATCATCTAGTCATCCAAATAATTTACTGCTGCATTCTGAGTAATTTTGACACATCAAGAAGAGTTTTCTTGATAGAACAGTATTTGAGTATTATTTGGCTGATAAAGACTAGGGATTGTTCTCATTGAGAAAACTAGTGTACTATATGATTAAACACAAAATATTATTTAAAAAATTTCAAAAAACAGTATCTGGAGATTCCAGTAGTTTTCCCCCAGAGGACTTTATATCCTGGCAACCTATCTCTATTTTTTCAATGCTCCAGACTCCATGCTGTCATACTTTCTGTTTTGGAAGAGAATCTCTGATAAATGAATTTACATTATGATGCTAGTGGCCCAAACCAGGCGTGGTGGTAATCCCGGCACACAGGAAGCTGAGATAGGAGGATTACCAATTTGAGACTAGCCTGGGCTACATAGTGAGTTCAAGGCAAACTCGAGCTGCATAGTGAGACTCTGTTTCAAAAAACCCAGGACTGGGGCTGTAACTCAGTGGTAGAGCTCTTGCCTACCATGTGCAAGACCCTGGGTTTGATCTTCAGCACTGAAAAGCCAATTGGTCAGCCTCTGAACATATTAAAAGAATTATCATTAAGCAATATGTCTGACTTTACTAAGTGCTTATTATTGGTATAATCATTAAGTCCTTAAATGAGAAAAAAACACACCAGTCTAGAAATACTGTAGATTCTGTAATCTAATCTGCACACTTTCAATAATTTTAGAAGGCTAAAAAACATCAGATGCGGGTTAGAATCACATGCAGATTAGATTCTTGGTCAAGAGCTGGCTTGGGGGAAAATAATAGAACCACTATATATGTTGTAAAAACAGTGCAATGTAGTAACTTATTATTTTATTACTATCATTATTATAATTTACCTATTATTCATCACACTTACCATCACTGGTAACTGAAACATTACCAGTGCTCTCCATCACTTCACTATCATGTTAATTCAGTTATCCTGTGGACAAGGAGTGGTTGAAGGGAAGGAGTGGATTAGAACTGCAAACTAACTTTTTTCCATTTAAGGAATTGTCAAAATTTGAGTGAGGATTAGATTTGGGTGTGGGTTAGATTCAAGAATATATAGTAAATAAAGGACAGAGATTGGGTTGAAAGTAGAAAGAAATTCACATTTTGAAGTACAGTTTCTACTGAATATATATTGATTTTCCACCATCATAAAGTCAAAAAAGTGTAAGTTGAATCATTGTAAGTAGGGAACTGCCTATAATTTGTTCCAGAGTTTTTGTATTTCAGTTCATGAATGTTATTGGCTTGTAAAGTTTTCTTAAATTCTCCTTTTAAATTGTTTTTTCCTTCTATACTTAATTTGCTCTTCTTTTTCTAGTGTCTTAAAGGCAGGCTTCGTCACTGACTTTAGATCTATCTTTGCTATACAAACGTTCAGTTAGGTTAAGGTGGTTAACAATGGTGTTAAGTCATGTCTTTACTGATTTTTTTTAGTTCTATTAATTTCTGAGAAAGCAACATTAAAGTTTCTAATTGTAGAATTGTTAATTTTTTTCCTTTAATTTTGTGAACTTTTATTTATAAATTACTCATAAACTAGACTGCTTATTATTCACAGATCTCTGTGGTTCTCTTCCTTTATTTTCAATCTTTTTTTCTCTCTGTTCTTCAGATTAAAATTTTTCCATTGATATATTTTAGTTTCTCTGACTCTTTCCTATACTCTCTCCATTCTGCTATTAAACTCATCCAGTAAGATTTATTTCAGATATTAAATTCCTCAACTCTAGAATCCCTGTTTAGTTCTTTTTATTACTATCTTTTTCTCTGCTGAGATCCTTTTCTTTCATTGTAATTACTATGGTTTGGATGCAGTTCATCCCCCAAGGTGTCCTGTGTTGGAAGTTTGATACTCATCATGTTTATTGATGGAAGGAGTAGACTTTAAGAGATGTGGCCTAGTGTGAGGTGATTAAAGGACTGGGGCCACTGTCTTTGAAGGAATTAATGCTAGTCATGTGGAGTGAGTTCTGAAGAGAGAGGATTGTTATAAAAGAGAGACTGCCCTCCCCTCTAGCCTCCTGTCTTCTTATGTGGTCTTTCTCACACATGCTCCCCCATGATACTATCTGCCATACGCTGATACAGCTAAGGAGGCCCTTAGTGGCTGAATAGATGAAGCCACCTTTCAGAGCAAGCTATCTTCAACTTTCAGCCTTCAAAACTATGAGCTAAGAAAATCTTTCCTTCATAAGTACCTAATTACAGATATGTATTTCTAGCAATGGAAAATGGACTAAGACAACAATCAAATTTTCCTTTATCTCACTGAACATAGTTACAATAGCTTAAGTCTTTTGTCTATATCTGCCACATCTGGGTCATTAGATTTGGCCTTCCCTGGTTGTTTTGTTTTTCCTTTAAGAGTGTATTACGTTATCCTAATTCATTTAACATCAAGAAATTTGCGTTGTAGCCAGGATGTTGTAAATATTATGCTATGACTTCTGGACTCTGGGTTTTTTCATGTTTGTTTAAAGAGTATTGAAGTTAAGTTTCTTGTTTTTGTAATACACTAATTAGTTAGACTTGAACAACAAATTCTTTCTTGCCTGTAGTAATTGGAAGCTCCAATTCCAGTTCTGGTCTTCTATTTTAGTGAACTATTTATAATCCTCTCCGTGTGTGTTCTGCTCAGAGGTGAGGCTTGGGCAGAGTTTATACATAAGACTTTGAGGGGATTCTCCTTGGGTTCTCTCTTTTCTGGGGTTTTTGTCTCACTTTCTGGAAGCCCTAGTTATCCCAGGTTTTTTCCCCTTTGTTCAGAACAGAAAGATGGTTGACTTTCTGTCAGAGTTTTAGCTTCACTCGCAGTTTACTCTTGTAACCACACTGCAAACAAACAAACAACCAGAGAACACAACACATACTGATCACATCTTTCAGGTTTAATTTCTCTCCCAAACTTGTTGCCATTTGTTCACTCTCCAGAGCTCTCAGGTAATTGTTCTTTATATTTTATCTATGATAGTTTCAGTCTGTTAGGACTTTATTCCTCCATTCTGAGAAACTTCCATATCTTAAGTTTCAAAGATATTTTAAGAAGTGTCAGTCAAATAACTTGGGAGGCAGAGGCAAGAAGATCACAAGTTTGAGATCAGAGGCAGTCTGCCTAACTTAGCGAGACCCTGTCTTAAAAAGTAAAAACAAAAATTGGCTGAGGGTGTAGCTCAGTGGTACAGCACTTGCAAAACATGCAAATGTGAGGACCCAAGTTCAAAACCCAAGTACTGAAAAAAAAAAAAAAAGAAAGAAAGAAAGAAAAGAAAAAAAAAGAAGTATTAGCCAAATAGATACTTAAAATTTATTGACAATTAATGCAAGTAAAATATGCCCACTACATGTTTATTTGATGAGAGGATGAAAGAGTTTTTTCCCATAATTGGGGGTATGTCACAGCTTGGCTAACCTACTCACAATCTTTTTAGGGTTATCCCTAAAGGCAGGAAGGATTGGGGATGGTTCTGTCATAAGCCTTTCAGAAGTCCCTCCTGCATCGTTGTAAGTTACTGATGTTCAGTATACAGAACTGGCCCCTCTGAGATAGTTCAGAACCTCCTGCGTTTTCATAGCTACTAGTCACTAATAGATTTACTGTACCACAGCAGAAATTTTTCAGCACAAATATCATTTGAATAGGGCTTTCTAGGTGGCACAGGTCATTTACCTTACAGACACTTCAAAAGCATTCATTATTGTAGTTTTGTTTTGAAGAATGGGAAGGTAAATTGCCTGAAGACTGTACAAATCACTGTGGTTAATGTGTGTAGTGGGATAACCAAGGCCCTAAGGAACACTTAATAGCATGTTGGAAGGCATCTAAGGATAGACCTTATAGGATGCTGGATAGATATTTAAATACCAAACTTGACAGGAACATTATGCTTTTCATTGTTCCCATGTTTACTAACAAAGTCATCTTAATGAAACTTGGCAAGTCTGAAAATGTCCTAAGATCCACAAATTGTCCTGTACTTCTTGCAATGATAGTTGTGGGTAGGAGATAATATTCACGATTTTGAGAGAAAGATGTACCCTGTAGATTTTTCTCCTCCACCTTCTCTTCCTCTCTCTCTCTCTCTCTCTCTCTCTCTCTCTCTCTCTTTCTGTGTGTGTGTGTGTGTGTGTGTGTGTGTGTGTGTGTGTGTGTGTGTCCCTCCTCTCTCTTTTTGCTATGTAGCTCAGGCCCAGAGTGGCCTGCCACAACCTCCCAAGTGCATGTACCACTACTGCTGGATTTCTTTTTTAAACATTCTTTTGTCCTGTTTAGGTATGTTCTAAGGCTGTGTTTCTCAAAATGCAGCCCAATGACTTCCTGCATTAACATTTTCTGCAGTGCCACTACAAGTGCATATTTCTAACTTTATCTCAGCCCTGCAGTAGCAAAATCCAGGTTAGGGAGGTTAGTAGGGACAAGAACTTTCAACTAGAATTTTTGTTCAGTTCTCCTAGGTGAGTCTCAAGCACATGAAATGCAACAACTATATTAGAGTCTCAGGAGAGTGTTCTTTGATATAGAGATCATAGCATAAGGAAATGAATTATTAAGTCAAGAAAAGACATGGTGGAAGCTGAAGAGGCAATGCACAATAGATTTTTAGGGCACTGAAAATACTCTGTACAACATTATGCAGAATATAGTATATAGCAGATCCGTATCATTACACATTTGTCCAATTCCACAGAATGTACAACACCAAGGGTGAACTCTAATGTAAACAATGGACTTTGGGTGACAATGATGTGTCACTGAAGGTTCACTGATTGTAACAAATGTATTCACTCTGGTGGGGGATGTTGATAGTGTGAAGGTTGTGTGTGTGAGGGCAAGAGATATATGGAAAATCTCCATACCTTCCACTCAATTTTGCTGTGAACTACTCTAAAAAATTAAGATATTTTAAAAAATTCAGTGTGAAATGAATTTTTAAATTCTGAGATTTTTCTTTTTATTTAATGTACTTACTGTACATATCCTAAGTACAGAACAGCATGCACTAAAAAGTTCCAATTGAAGTTATAATTTGGAAGGAATTTAACCCCCTCATCTTGGGTTTAATTTCTTTTTGAAGATATTTGGTTGCCCAACAGGTCAAATTCAGTAGGGACTATATTATAGATCCAGCTCAGAGATGGCTATAATGACTGAAACCCACAAAAAGAATGGAATTCAAGAAATATTTTAAAACATAGTTCCTCAGTGTCTCAGCTGGGTTCCTAGAAGCAGATCCTGAGACAAGGATTCACATGTAATTGGTTTACTGCCAGAGTGCTTTCCCAAGACAGTACAGGAATGAAGGCAAGGAAGAAGCAAGTTGAAGATATGGTTTCAGGTGACACCTGGGCTCAGCCTCAGCCTGCCACACAGAGAGCACTGGAGCATGACCCACATAGGGAACACTTGCCACAGAAGTGTTCCTGGCCCAAGGTAAGAGGACTGGACTATTGGATACTTGCACAATGACTTGCTGGCCATGGGCTACCACCAGTTCCCTCCTAGGTCTCCTTACCATTCATTTCCTATCAGCCAAAGGCAAATCCCCTCCCCCCAAAAGGTACATCTGTGAGCCAGTAGCAGCAAATACTCACAGTGGCTGGGGATGGGTGCACCATCCAGTAAGGCAATTAGGGAGGACACAGAAAGCATGTATCACACTTAACCAGTGCTTAAAATGTTCCTTTATGCCGCGTTGACTCTTCTTTTTAAGTTGTGTTTGCTGTCTCTACAAAATAGCTATGCCTGAGAAGGGCAATATCTCCCTGGATCTGAAAGCCACCAAGATATCATCAAACAATATATAAGTTTAAAAACATGATTAATGAACCCCTCAGGTTGGTTTAATTACTTTCCCATACTATAACAGCATATTACTAACTCTTTCCTTTTTATTAATTCTGTTAATCCTAGTACTTGTTTTACCTCTTTGAACTCTTTTCATCCATCAAAAACTGAGTTCAAAGCATCTCTCTACTTTGAAGCTTTCCCTGACTCATATTTTGGGTGGTATTTAATCAATTATCTCCTGCTTTGCACCACCACTTGAATTGCTGTCTTATGTTGTTATTTAATTTCCATAGTATAAGGTATGTCTCTCCTAGATTTTCAATTCCTTCCTTCTTTCCTTCATTCCTTCCCTCCTCCCCTCCTTTCCTTCCTTCCATCCTTCCTTAGGGGTTAAACCCAGGGCCTTTGGTGTACTTTCCAAATGCTGTACAACAGAGCTGCCCCACCAGCCCTTGTATTAAAATTTTTTGATCTTGATAAAGGGTTTTGCTAAGTTATGCAGGGTGCCTCTGACCTTAAATTTGCCATCCTCTTGCTTCTGCCTCCCAAGTCACTTGGCTTACAGGTGTACACTACCACAACACTGCTTAGATTGTCAGTTTCTTGAGATCAGCACCTCATTGTATACTATTTAACACTGTTCATATCTTCTAGAGTGTCTATCCTTAGTATGTAAATCCACACCCATCACTTAGGAATGAGCCTCTTGGCTTGGTCTTTTCCTTTGGACTGGATGGATGTTTATTAATGCTCCTTAGGTGCTGCCCTTGCCTAAACTTCTCAGCTAGAGTCTGCACATGCATTTGCTTCTGGTCATACTGGTTCCTGTACATTTTCTGAGGTCTTTCCTCAACTTTCCTTTGAATTATAGTAAGGGTGAAACACACCCTTTGTATAAATTTATATAGAATTACAGCCTCAAAGTCTTTTGAGTCATATTGTTTTCAATGATTTGAATTTATTTATTTATTTTTGGTACTGGGAGTTGAACCCAGGGCCTCGAGCTTGCATGCTCTGCAAGTGTTGGACCACTGAGCTGCACCCCCAGCCCTTTCTTTTTACTTTTTGAGACAGGGTCTTGCTAAATTATGCAGACTGCCTCTGGTCATGAACTTGCGATCCTCCTGCCTCTGCCTCCTGAGCCGCTGGGATTACAGGCATGCGCCACTGTGCCCAGCTCTGAAATTTTTATACACTAAAATAATGAACACTTTAAAGAGCTTCCTCTGTGATCCCTTCTCCTTGTATGACTTAAGAAATTTAAGGTAACTCATGAAAAATACCTAAACATTTTGTTTTCATTATCTAGCATATCATATAAATTTTGGCCTAGAAAATCTTGAGGGGCTGGGGGTATAGCTCAGTGACAGAGTACTTCCCTAGTGTGCATGAAGCCCTGGTTTTGATCCTAAGCACTGCCAGGGGCTGGTGAAAAAGAAAAATTTTTTAAATCCATGGAAGCCATTTCAACTTTCTTTGATTTCGTTAAATGAGCCCTATTTGAAAGATTATTATGAAATAAGTCATAGAATGTCATAACTAAAAAGAGTATCAACCACAAGATTATAGTTGGGAATTTAGAAATTATCCTTTTGTTAGCTCTGACTCAATACCATAGCCTGATGTGTACTATAGTTTAATAGATAGTCAATAGGATTTTTTTTAAAGTATTTGAGATATGGAAATGTCACAATGAAAAGCATGTCAGAATGAATCACATGAAGGTGTATATTAAAAATTTCCAATAAAAAAAAGTATTTGAGGACCAGCCAAAGAAGACACATATTTTTCATTTGTCTTTGTATAAACCCCCAGATCCCTCTATGAACACAAATATCATGAACATTTTATCTTCTAACAGTGCAAGAGCAAGGAACACGTATGTTGAGTGTTTGTGTGGTCAAGTCATCCATTTGCTATGCTTAAGGTTTCATTTTCCCCTTTCTCTAATAAGGGATGGGTCTGGATTCTGTTAGTTTGCTAACGAGTTTGAGAGTCAAAGGTGATTTTCATTTTGATTAAGTGGAGTTATGGAAAATATAATCTTATGATTAAAGGTTAGTTCTAAAATAGTAATTAGGTAGTAGATTAAAAATCTACATATAAGGTACTTAGAACAACAGAGCAATTTGTTTAATCTCATGTGACATTTGTTTTCAGCATCTGACGGCTGGCTCTAACACACAGCCACATAGGGATGCTTTGTTGAAGAATACTGTTCTCTATTTTCTCCTAACAACTCATTGGGTATCTATCAACTACATATTGGTGTTAATATTCTTTGAAACGGTACTCTTAGCATGAATTTTAAAAATTTGTCTCAAGTTCATTGCTATGTAACAGTTTTTCCCCTTTATTCATAAATGTTGGTGGGGTACAGAGTAATATAGCATTTGTTTTTTCCATTATGCAACTATGACATCACTTTTCGTTACACTTTTATCTACTTACAAGCTTCATGGAACTTTTTGACTAGTAAAATGCACATGCATCTTTGAATTATAGTCCCCTATTTTCCCCATGTACTCATGAAGTTGCATAGTTTACATTGAGATTATCCTCTCCTCCTTTATCCCTTTCTATTGTTTCTCCTCCCCATCATACCTTCAGCAATCTTCGCACTATGTAATATTTATATTATAAAGTTATATTCACTTTCTTAAAGGTGCCTCTTAGAAACTACAAAAGAATCTCCCCCAGTTATAATCTATTAAGACTTAGTTAACAAATGTATTATTACTTTATTGATTCTCTTCATAGTTTATATGCTGCTTATTCTTAAATGAAGATTATGATAGTTATTTTTTATTAAATTTTATTTCTATTCCCATTCTAGTTCTCCAACTACTGCAACTACTAAACTTGTTAATAATCTTTATTGTTTAAGACGTACTTGTTCAGCTGGTCGCAGTGGCACACACCTGTAATCCCAGTGAACAGGGAGGCTGAGACAGGAGGATCATAGGTTTGAGGCCAGAGGCAGCCTGAGCAACTGAGACATTGTCTCAAAATAAAAAAATAAAAAAGAAGTTGGGAGTGTAGCTCAGTGGTGAAGCACTTGCCTAGTATGCACAAGTCTCTGATACTGCAGGAAAAAAAAAAAAAAAACACCAAGAAAAAAAAGTACTTGTTCATTCGTTCATATACTTTCTCCAAATTTCCTTACCTGATTAGGTGAGGGTTTAATAAACCACTGCTGAATTGATGTGTGTGGGGGGGTGGCAGGGTAATGAATTGGATGTGCCAGAAGATCTAAAACATAGGCCTTGTAGGAAAGCTGAAAAAAGCAAGAGGGTTGTACTGATAAGAATGACTGTTGGGAATACATTACTAACAATAGCGTCAATCACAGGAGGAACAGCAGAAAGGAGGATGCTGGGAAATGAGGTACAAACTAGGAATCAGAGTCATGGAGTAGAACAAGCAGATTTGTATGAGAAGGCAGGAGGAAAGTGCCTAGATATGTTCCTCAAGAGGCTTGAGGCAGCCATGGTTGTTGTTAGGTGCCATCAAGTAGGTTTCCAACTCAGCAACCCTACCTACAACAGGTGAAACACTATTGTCAGTGCATCGCTGCTATTCATAGGGTTTTCAATGTGGATTGATTTTTGGGAGTGGTTTGCCAGGCCCTTCTCCCAAGCCTACAGCACCTGGTGTTCCTAGGTAGTCTCCCATCCAAGTACCAGGCCTGACCCTGCTTAGCTTCCAAGATCTGATGGGATTGGATGCCACAGTGGTATGGCTACAAGTGTAAGACTCATTATCTCGCTAAAAATGTAAATATATTTGTGGAAAATATGGTGAATCCCTGTAACAAGGGTGAATTCTTGTCATCTGTAGAAATCTTTGAAATTTTTTTCTTTTTTCTTTTTTCTTTTTCTTTCTTTCTTTTTTTTTTTTTTTTTTTTTTTTTTTTTTTTTTTTTTTTTTTTTTTTTTTTTTTTTTTTTTTTTTTTTTTTTTTTTTTTTTTTTTTTCTTTTTTGTGGTACTGGGGGTTGAGCCCAGGGACTTGAACTTGCATACATTGCAAGTGCTGGACCACTGAGCGGCACACCAGCCCATTTTTTTACTTTTTTGAGATAGGGTCTTGCTAAATTACGCAGACTGCCTCTGGTCTCAAATTTGTGATCCTCCTGCCTCCGCCTCCCGAGCTGCTGTGATTACAGGCGTGCACTACAGTGCCCAGTTCAAACTTTTTTCTTTTTGAGACAGGGTCTCACTATGTTGCCCAGACAGACCTCAGTGATCCTTCTATACTGCTGGGACAACAGGCATATACTACCATGGCTCAGCTTCTTAATCTTTGAAATATTTCTTCTTTTGTTTTTTTGTGGTGTTGAGGATGGAACTTGGGGTTTAGCGCAAGTTAGGCAAGCACTCTAACTGCTAAGCTACATTACTAGCCTGAAACATTTCTCGAATTGACAGTTTCCCATGACTAGAAAGAACAGATAAAGTTTAATGTAAGAACAAGGTAATATATTTGGGGAAAAAATAATCTAAGCTGCATGCATAATATGCTGGCTTAGAAGGTGTATATTAATTATGCCCAAGAAAAGTATCTTAGGATTTTGAAGTCAGTTTCCTAAAGTTATTGCTTCACATTCAGTATCCACAGGAAATTATTGAAAACTAAAATTAGAAATACATCTTACTTGATTAAAAAAAAAGCCATGTTACATCAATACTTGGGATATTTCAAATCAAGTAAGACTACAGTGATTATGGAAAATGATCAAAAACGGAATCCAAACTGAATGAGGGATAAAAATAGTTATTATTATTATTATTATTATTATTATTATTATTATTATATTTTTTTTTGCGGTACTGGGGGTTGAACCCAGGGCCTCGCGCCTGCATTTTTCACAAGTGCTGGACCACTGAGCTGTACTCTCAGCCCATTTTTTTTACTTTTTTTTTGAGACAGAGTCTCAATAAATTACAAAGACTGCCTCTGGTCTCTAACTTGTGATCCTCCTGCCTCCACCTCCCCAGCCACTGGGATTACAGGTGTTCGCCACTGCGCCCAGCTTTTATTTTTGTTTTGGTGCTAAGGATTAAACCAAGGGCCTTGCCAGTGCTAAGCATGTGATCTCTCATTGAGCTACATTACCAGCCCCAAGACAATTATTTTTTAAAATGAATCTTTCCTTTAGAAAGATTGAAAAAACAAACAAACAAACAAACAAAAAAGGATCTTAGAAGGATATAGCTAAGGTGAACACAGATATTGAATAAATTCTGAATATTAAAATTAGATTATTCCCTTAAAAGCTAAAGAGGTAAATTTTAGGATAACTAAAAATTACTAGTCCATAGCATGCATCTGTTGTTGTTATGGTGAAATATTCCCTTAAAGTGACTTTTAAATTTCAAATGTATGCTGTGTGATTTGATTATCTATCTTTGATGCCTCACTCAGAAAACATTTCTTTTCTATCTCTTCAGAGATGCATGGAGTGCTTCTCAAATACATACTTTTACATTAAAACTAAAAAGGAGACAATTTAATACATTCTGGTGATGAATATTAAGTGAATATTAATTTTTAAACTAGCACATCCTGGCTCACTGACATTTGTTGGCAAAATGACTTATTCAACAAATAATCTGTATTAGGATTTGCTAGCACTCAACAACAACAAATAGAATATATGGAAATTTTGCATATGATTAGAATGTCATAATGGTATATAAGACAGCAATGTTTTTAATTGTGGGCAAATTAGATCCCTGAAGTTTGTTTCAAATTTTGCCTTGATTTTGTAGGTAAGGTCATTCAGTTGATTCTGGGAGTGGAGCAATGTCACCACCTACTGTGCAGAGTGTGGTAATGATGATGACAAAGGAAAATGAACAAATAAAATAATTCTCCAATTTTAAATAATTTATGACATAAAAATTAAGCTATTCTGTCCATACGCATTGCATCCCTGTTGAATTTTATTGCCAGTAAAATCTTTTACTGAATGAAATCCATCAGTTCTTTTAGAAGTCCTGTGTGACAGGACTTTGGAACCATGGCTTTTAAGATAACTCAATATTTTTCTTTAAAATACAGATGGACATGTGCACACATACAATTTCCTTAATCTGTCCTTTTTCTTCTCTATTCCTTTGAACATGACCAATGAATTTTCTCATTTCTGTTTATCCTTTATTTTCCCAGGTTACCTTTTCTGTAAGGTAATTTCCAAAATGTTTTCTAGACTGTCCACACATAGTTTCTACTTTCACTTAATTTAACTTATTTATTTTTGCTTTTTGAAACAAGATCTTGGTATGTAGCCCAGGCTGGCCTCAAACTTGGCAACCCTCATGCCTCAGCCTCCCAACTTCTGGGATTAGAGGTGTATGTCACGATGCCCAGCTTTCAAATATCATTTTTAATGGGTATACACCAAAATATCATTGATCTATACTCAGTCTACACTTGAAATTTCACTGCATTTTTCCTAGGTATTCTCTTCCACTATTTTCATGAATCATTCTCTCCCTACCTGAATATAACTTCTTGAGGGCAGTCATTGTCACTTTCCTGTCCCCGTAACAATCCTTGGCCCCTACCATTAGGTTTTTTGCTTTTTTGTTTTTTTTTGTTTTTTTGTTTTTTTTCACAATAGGCACTCAATGTTTACTAAATAAAATGATAAACATGTAATGGCCCTGAAAAAATGCTTTTATTCATTGTGCAAGAATGGGCGGGATTAACACCACAGTGGAAAAGAAAAAGGTAGTAAATGTTAATCAGATTTTTGATCAGATGCTTCTTTGTTCTTTATATCCAATTTCTGGAGCAGGGCAATGGGGATTGGAAAGCAAGAAGAATGAATCAGAAAAGTGGACAGGTAACCGAACTAAGCTTATTCAGATTTGTTTGTTTCAGTTTAGCGAAGTACCACAGACTAAGTAGCTTCCAAAAACCATAAATTTATTTCTCACAGTCCTGGAGGCTGGAAGTCCTAGATCAGGGTGCCAGCACAGTCAAGGTCTGGTGAGGACTCTCTTCCAGGTGCAAACTACCAATTTTTTTATTAGATCCTCACGAAAAAAAAAAAAAAGGAATGCAAGACACATCTCTGGTCTCTTCTTATAAGAGCAATAATCCCATTTATCCCTTATGTGTCTGTCAGCTTGTTGTGCTGTGGAGGCTTGTGTGTTGCTGTGATGCGGAAAGCTATGCCACTGGTATCTCAGATACCAGGAGGGCCACCCATGGTGGACAGGTTTCAACTGAGTTTCCAGACTAAGACAGACTAGGGAGAAGGATCTGGCAGCCCATTCGTCAAACAATTAACCATATATATAGCAGAGATGCACTGATGAATATAGTGCTAGAAAATGAGCCCTTGAGGTCAGAAGGCATTCAAGAAACTACTGGAGAAGAATTGCCTCCTCAAAGTAAAGTCGATCTTAATGATGGGAATGGAGGAAAGCTCCTAGGACCTCCTTTTGCTGATGTGGCACAAATGAAAAGAAACATAGTGACTGCAACAGTGGACTCAAACATAAAAAGATCGTGTGCATGGTACAGTGCCAGGTAGTGTTTTGTTCTGCTGTAGTTAGGGTCACTATGAGTCAGATTCTGCTCAGCGCCTTACAACAACATTCCATTCATAAAGTCTTTGCCTTCATAATCTAATTACCTCCCAAAGGCCCCACTTCCAAATACCATCACATCAGAGGTATGAATTTGGGGGGGATAGGGTGTTTTCACTATTCTAAGTAATGGGCTAATTGCTTTGGGGAGAAGGAACATAGAGTAAAAAAAGTACACAGATCCTGATATTGTATTCCTGGGAAGTTAAAATACTCACACAAGATAGGTTAGAGAAATATTAAATGCTAAGTGGTGCCTTATTGACCTATGTACAATAAAAGTTTCAGAGAAGAGGAAGGCATGTAGATTGGGACCAACTGAAGAATTTTACCACAGAAGATGAGATGTTGAATTGTGTCTGACATTTCCAGGTATAAGAAATGAAAACAGGTAAATGATGAAGATAGATGAAGAAAGAAAGCATACATTTTTGGAAAGCGAAATATAATAAGGTACAAGTAACACAGAAAACACTACTATATTTTCTTCAACTGATTTTCATAGTGTTGTGTAGAGCTGCTCTATTATGCTAGCCACTAGCCATGTGTTGCTATTAAGTTTAATTAAGATGAAATAAATTTATAAATTCAGTTCCTCCAATGCACTAGCCATATTTCAAGTGGCCAAAAGCCACATTTGGCTAGTGGCTATCTGTATTGAATAATGCAAAAAGATAACACATTTATTATCACCAAAAATTATTTTAAGTGTTATTATAATGACTATTGAGCACTTACTGTATGAAAAGATCTCATGATCTCATTTAATATTCACAGTAAATTTATTAAATATCTACATGTAGATAAGAAACTTGAGAGTTTTCCCCCTTTAGTAAGTATTGGTGGGGTATAGAGTAATACAGCATTGGCTTTTTCTATTATGCAACTATAACATCACTTTTGGTTACATTTTTATCAACTTATAAGGTGTACAGAACTTTTTGACTAATATGTAGTAAAACTCATATGCATATTTGGGTTATATTCCCCTATTTTTCCTACATACTCATGAAGTTGCATCGTTTACATTGAGATTATTCTCTCCACCTTTATCCCTCTACATTGATCCTCCTCCCCATCCCACCTTCCGCAATCTTGGCTTCCCTTTGCTAGTTCCCTCTCTCCTTTCTACTCTTTACATGATCCCTTCTTCACTAAGTTTAACTATGCATTTTTATATATCAATTTATGTATAGAATTTTTTCTTCAAGTAAAATTCAGCTCCCACATGAGTGAGAACACGGTATCTCTTTTTTCGAGTTTGTGTTTGTTCTCTTAAAATCATATTCTCCAAATGCATCCAGTTTGCAGCAAATGACATTATTTCATTTTTTGTTGCTCAGTAATATTCCATTGTGTATATGTGTCTTAATTCTTTTATCCATTCTTCTGTTGATAGGCATCTTGCTATTGTGAAGAGTGCTGCATTGAATAGGGAGATGCAGTTGTCTCTGTGGTATGATGACTTGTCTCCCTTTGATATATTCCCAGTAGTGGAAACCTGAGGTTTTTAAAATGTAAGTATTTATTGAAAGGCACATGGCTGTAGCAGATCTGTGATTTGAAATTTTATCTGAGTCCAAAAACTGATATCTTAAGTAACAGAAAATAAAGTAGGGAAAAAGGAGTCATTTATCAGAGACAATGACTCTCTGGTTTACATTATCTTTGGCAGGCAAAATCCAGTAGGTTCTCAAATAAGTGAATGAAACACAATGGCGGATGTTTTTTTCAGGATAATTAAGTAGGCTGATGTGCAGAATAAGGCTAGCCCACATAATGTCTTTAGATAAGTAGAAGAAAAAAGGCTCTCTTTCTAGGAGTGTGGCAGCCTACCTGCTTGCAACTCAGTTAACAGAGCATGAAGTAGATTTCAGCACCTTCACATGCCCTGCAGTGGGCCCCCCTTTTCAGAGGGAAGAATGGAGAGGCATAGAGGAAATGAGAGTCTGTATGTAATGAAGTCAATATCAAATGGGAGGGGTGAAAATAGCAAAAACAAATTTTGAAGAAAAAAGTAAAAGATTGGGTATTTAAAAAATTGGAAAAATAGGAGCAGAGTTGGAATTTATTTCGAGTTTTTTTTTTTCCTCCTTCTTCTTCTTATTTCCTTGTAATCTTCTTGCCTCAACCCCCTAAATTGCTGAGATTACAGGTATGCACCACAGCTCATGGCCCCAAGGTTTTGGTCCAAAACCTTGTGCATTAATGATAAAAAAAAATAGGGGAGTTGACTTCTGGTTTCTGGTCAGCAGCTTAGAAATTATCACTCCCATTTTCGTCTTAAACTGAGTAATTTGAATCCAAGATTTTCATAGGTTTGTTTTCTTTCACCTTGCGCCAGGGGCAGTTGTTTATGAGACTTGGAAGTAGACATTGCTGATAGGGGAAATTATAATCTGCAGCAGCACAGGCAACATCTTTCTTCATGGACTAGAGAGACAAATGAAGAATATGCCCAGGAAGCATAGTTCACACTATTTCTCTAAGGTTTTCGGTTTGTTTTATTCTTATTTATTTATTTATTTATTTGTGGGGGACTTTTTTGAATTTGTCATTCACCTATCTGGAACACCATGAGGATATATCCTATTTTCTCTAATTTTCATCTTTTTGGCACTTTAAGCAAGCTGAAAATAATATGGGGATGGGAAGTGTGCTTATATTGCAGCTGAATTATTTGAATAAAATTTAGAATTTTTCTCATTAGATAAAATGATCTGAATCCTGTTTTTGTTAAGGTTTGTCACCTTTTACATTGCTGAAGAGATATATACTTGGAAAGAAACATTGGAAGTGGTCATGGAAGGAGAGGTGAATGCATAGGCCAGAGAGATAGAGGAAATTTTAAAGTTCAGGGACTGAAGAAAGACAATACAGCATCCTACACAGTAAGTGCCTGCAGTCGTACCACTGTGGAGTTGGATCCCGTCAGATCTCAGAAACTAAGCAGGGTCAGGCCTGGCTAGTACTTGGATAGGAGACCGCCTGGGAACACTAGGTGCTGTAGGCTTGGGAGAAGGACCTGGTAACCCACTCCCAAAAAACTATCAGCCATTGAAAACCTCACGAATAGCAGAGAAGCACTAACAATAGTGTTTCATCTGTTGTACCTAGGATTGCTATGAGTTGGACACCAACTCAATGGCACCTAACACATTCTGTGGGATGAAATCAAGCCATTTCCACAGGACTTGAGGAAAGGGTTGAGTTATTGGGAAACCATGTTCCTTCTTTGAAGATAACCTTCAGAAAGGCAAGTTCCTGCTGGATTCTCCTGTGCCCCCTGTGGACAGTTGTTCAGGGCTGCAAAATGGGATGCAGCCTGGAATCCAGAGCACATTAGATTCAAATTGTTAGGTCTAATAATTTGAATTTGAAAAGAATCTGAATAAAGTAGAAATCAGTTTTTTTTTTTTTCTTTTGGTGCTGGGGATGGAACCAGGGCTTTGTGCATGACAGGCAAGTGTTTTACTACTAAGCTTCATTCCCAGTGCTTGATTTCTTGAGACACATTCTCCCTACATAGCTGTGTAGCCCATCTGACCTCAAATTTGTGATCCTCCTGTCTCAACTTCCCATATGCTGGGATTACAGCTGTGTACCACCTTACCCAGCCAATAACTGTTCTCAAGCCCATCAGAAAATTGATGTCAAAGGACTTCTGTAATTGACAGACTGCTGGAATCTCTATGTGACAAATCGGAGAGTTAAAAACTTTAGGGCATTTAGTCATAGAAAGAACCACCCCACATACACTTTTGTGAGTTTTATCTTCAGAAGCTTGACTGGTATTCATAATGAATTTCTGGTAGGGTGAAGGGAAGAAGAACCATTTTGGATTAAGGCAGAACATTCTGTTCTTTTTAACAAGGCCCATTCTAAAGAGAAACTATTTAACCAGAGCCTAACCTATTTGAATGGAAGAAGGCCATGGCAATCCACTCCAGAGGCAATCCTGAAACAATCAGCCATTGAAAACCCTATAAGGGTCGCTATGAGTTGGACTCAACTTGATGGCACCTAACAATAACAACAATAACCTATTTGAGTTTTACCAGAGCCTGACCAACCCTCAGCTCCCTCTAGCCTTCCTGTCTCATCAAAAGTGTGTGTGTGGGAGGGGGAGAGGCTAAAGAAGTATTTATAAAACTTATAGTCCAGAGGCACATGTTTCCTAAAAGACTAAGATTTAATCAAAGGAGTTGATCACAGGAGTATAGAACATTAGCCCCAATCATATCATTACATCATTGTGGTTCCCATATTATAATAATAGCAAGTTACAAGGACTGCATTTCTCTGAACTTATTTTAGTGTCTCTTAGGAATGAAGATGGGGGGGTGAAGGGGAGAGAGAGAAAGAGAGACACTAAAACAAGGAAAACAGAGGAAATTCTAGCCTGACAGCAAACGGTCAATCCAGTTTAACTCCAGCTAGATAACACAAAACCTCATACCAAGGCCTGATTACTTCAGTTCTTTTTACCCAGGATATCCTTTCCAACTTCCAAGAAAATATCTCAAAGTATATTAAAAGAGAAAAAGCACAGTTTGATGAGACAGAGAAAACAGCAGAACCAGACTCAGATATGGCAAGAATGTTATAATTGTCACATCAGGAATTTAAATTAACTATGATTAATACTTGCCGTCAAGTCCTATCTGACTCATGGCAACCCTTGTAGGGTTTTCAATGGCTATGTTTCAGAATTGCCTCGGGAGTGGATTGCCACATCCTTCTCAGGGACCCATCTTGAACTCAGGGTCTCAGAGACTGCAGAACAGTGCTCTACCAACTGAGCTAAATCCCAGCCATAGCTCAGTTGGTAGAACACCCCTCTGCAGTCTCTGAGGTCCCGAGTTCAATCCCTGAAACCGCAAAAATGGGAGAAGGATGTGGCAATCCACTCCCAAGGCAATCCCGAAACAATCAGCCATTGAAAACCCTATAAGGGTTGCTATGAGTTGGACAGGACTCGATGGCACCTAACAACAATGATTAATACCTGAATGGCTCTAATGAAAGAAGTAGACAATATGCAAGAACAAGTCGTGTAAGCAGAGTAATAGAAACTCTAAGAAAGACTCAAAAAGGAAATGTTAGGAATAGAAAAGCATTGTAACAGAAATGAAGAATGTCTTTAATGGACTCATCAATAGCATGGAATCTGTGAACTTGAATCTGAAGAACTATGAATAATAACTTCCAAAACTGAAATGCAAAGATATAAAAAAAATAGAAAGGAACAAGATATCATATCCAAGAACTGTGGAAGAATCGTAAAAGGTATGTTGTTATTAAGTGCTGTTGAGTCATGTCCCACTCATAGTGACCCTCACAGGGTTTTCAATGGCTGATTGTTTCAGGATTGCCTTGGGAGTGGATTGCCATGTCCTTCTCCCATTTTTTGTGGCACTGGGAATCAAAACTGGGACCTCAGAGACTCTAGAGTGGTGCTCTATTAACTGAGCTAAATCCCAGCCCCTATAAAAGGTATAATGTATGTATAATAGGAATACAAGAAGGAGAAAAAAAGAACAGCAGAAGTATTTGAAGCAATAAAGACTGTTTCCCCAAATTAATGATGGATATCAAGCCATAGATCCAGGAACCTCAGAGAAGCTAAGTAATATAAACAGACACATGTGTATGCATACACACACACACACACACACACACACACACACACACACACGCACTGCACCTAAGCATACTGTGCTCAATCTGCAGAAAATCAAAGAAAAAGAGAAAATTTTGAATGATGCTAGAGGAGAGAGAAATATCTTATCTAAGAGGAATAAGGGTAGAATTACATTGGCCTTCGTAAACTATGAAATCAAGAAGAAAGAAAAGTACTTACTGAAAGGAAAAAAAGAATACTATCCTTAGATTTTATATCTAGTGAAATCAGTGTTCAAAAGTGAAGGAGAACTGGATGCTGTGGCACACACCTGGAGGATAGTGAGTTTGAGGCCATAGTCAACCTGTGCAACTTAGCAAGACCCTGTCTGTAAATAAAAGATAAAGAAATGGACTGGGGGTGCAGCTCAGTGGTAGAACAGTTGCCTAGCCTTCATGAGGTCCTGGGTTCAACTCCTTTGTATGAGGGGAAAAAAGTACAGGAGAAATAAAGATATTCTTAGGCAAACAAAATTTGAGGAAATATGTCACTGGTAAACTTGCCATATAAGAAATATTAACAGATATAAATATAAGTAATATAAACAGACACGTGTGCATGCATATACACACATACACATACACAAAACACACACACACACACACACACACACACACACACACACACACACACAAACTGCACCTAAGCATACTGTGCTCAGTCATCAGGAAGAATGTAAATGATACAGGTCAGTAACGTGGAAGAGACTTAAAGAAGGAATAAATGAAAAGGTAAGATAAAATATTTTCTTTTTCTTAGACTTAATTGAACTAGTGAGGCAGGATAGAAAGAGAAATTTGGGAAACATGCAAAAGGAAAGAGCTTTCACTCCAGGATCTGCTTTGAATCTCACCAGCTGCGAATCAAGAATTTTGATATAACTATGGTCATCCACATGCAGAAAAATGAAAGTGGATCCGCATCTCTCAATATACACAAGAGTTAACTCAAAATGGATAAAAGATCTCAACATAAAACCAGAAACTTTAAAACTCATAGAAGGCAAGATAGGCAATACACTCCATCATATAGGCATTGGAAAAGATTTCCTTAATAGGACCCCAATTGCTCAAGAAATTGCA